>JAVTVY010031062.1:0-11925 GCA_036873755.1 Hanleya hanleyi
AAGGGCTGGCCATACACGTGGTTGTTGGCACTGGAGTAGAAATACCGCCTATCTGTCTCTTTATGGCGTAAAATGTAACCAAAAGCGACATTTAATTTGAGGTCGTGGTTTGGTCGTTGAAGATGGCTTTCAAGTTTTCACGTATCTGTGTTGAAGGATGACGTCCTGAGTGGAAAATTGTGGATGTCTAGCAACGGATGATGACGGTGGAAACATCGTTGGATCGTAGACTAGTGGTGCCGTTAGATGTCACTAACTGGATGGACGTCAGACAAGAGATCACCGGGCACATCCACTGGATCCTCCTGAAAAAGTTCGATGTCGTCAGACGTACGACTCGGAACCGTATCGCTGGGGTCCTGTTAGAAATGCAAGGACACCTCGACTGTGGGTATAGACGGACTGTCCATTGTCGCATCACCAGTGACATTTGTCTCCTCTTCAGTGGAAAGTTGTCGCCCATGCCGTGGCTACGCAACATGAATCGAACGTCTTAACTGAATTGGCTGTCTTAACTGGCTGGATCGTTTGAAGAGTTGGCCGCATTCGTTACATTGTTCCGTCGCTCCCTCGTGGCGCCGTAAAGCATCCTTCCGATTTAATGACCGTGTCTAGGCTATAAAATTATACCGCAAAGCATTGTGGTTGAAGACCTCGTGGTGCCGTAAACTGCCTGGACATGTAAATTGCTTCAGACAGATCTTACAAGAGAACATGTGGGCTGCGGATCAGGAAATGAAAAAAAACGCCCATATACCTCAACTTGTATACGTTTTATGCTCCAGCAATCAGCGCATCGCTGTCCTGTCTACGGGGCGCACTTGGTACATGTGTATCCATAGACACTAGCCCATAGTGGTGGGCACATGATCTTTGGACGTACAGACCTCTGTGACAGCATGAGTAGCAAGAGGAACTCCGGTATTTCTATTACAGTGCCAATAACAAGGTGTACGACCAGCTCGTTACCGTCATCAATCAGATTTCGTTAGGGACGATGCTTGAGCAACTGGAGACGGTGCATCCATCCGAATGGGTCGGTCAACAACGCCCCAACGAAAACTGGCCGGTGGAGACGGTGACCAATGTCACATTTTCCGTGGCTAAACTTATCGGCCACCACATCTGCTGAATCATCACATGCACTGATGTATACCATACCATGTCCCATATTCTTTATATCCCTACATGTTTATCATTAGTGATACGTAACCTCCTGAGGCAGTTTTGTACACCCTTCATAATTTGTCTTCTGTAGTAATAAATATTCAATATAAAAATAATGAAAATTTATATATCTCCGAGCAATTTATTTATGTAATTTGCATAGCCGTTGCCACTACCATGTACAAAATATTCAAATTTAAAAACAACTTTTTGTTCAATTGAAATTTCGTGAAAACTTGAATATAATTTAATTTGATGGTATGCCTTGATCAAAGACAACTAGTACTAGTACACGGCGTCGTTTTTGAATTATTCAACTTTTAATGTAAAAAGTTATAAGATCAAATTTTGTCAATTCATTTTAGTTAGAATGCTATAAAAATAGAATTTTGCAGAAATAAAAAATAAAAAAACGACATTTACTAGTTCTACTTGTCTTTGATCAAGGTATACCATCAAATTTGAACTATGTTGAGCACCTTTCACGAAATTTAATTGAAAAATGGTAGCTATTGTTTTCATTTCAATTTCTTTTTTTAATTTTGAATATTTTCTAAACGGTATGAGCAACAGCTATGTAAATTAGGTAAGTGAATTCCCCAGGACATACGCTTTCATAAAATATATACATATTGCTACAGGAAAAAACTTCAGAGGGTGTACGAAACTGCCCGGTGGTGGGGGTACGGACCCTTAAAGTGTCCTCTGTTAGAACTTGTATTTAATATTACGATGCTTGGAATAAAGAAAAACATGGCCATTGGTATTTAAACTTTTATGCTGTGAATAAACATTAAGACAGACGCAACACAAAAAAAAAGATTGGACAAGAGCAGCCAACAATGCTTCCGATGCTACTGATATACGGGTAAGAGCATACGAGAATTGCAAACATACCCGTAGCGACTCCCTAGCTTGAGTGTGTTGTGATGAAGAGGATAATAAAATGAATAATACGCAATATGCTTGTTGTTGTTGATGTAACCTGGTTGTGTTTACATTGAATGTGTCTGAGCATATTGTCGCGATGATAGAAGATTTTCTGTCAGAACGTACACGTACTCGACGTGATGCCAGTTCAGACTAACACACACCCACCTGCCCGCACACACACCCGCACACACCCAAACACACACACGCACACACATAAAAGCACAAACACTTACTGTATGCATTACCTTTCAGGGGAGGTAACTCTATCACGTAGCCAGATCGATCATGACCCATTTCTCTACTACTCGCTCATGCGCACCTCAGAAACTGTCCTTTCTGTGTCCGACTGCGTATTACTCCAGGCTAAAATAACCGAGTCGGATCCTACTGGATGATTTAGTAATAGTAACCAATGGTGAAGCGGGACTACAAGCCTCACTGGATACATTATAACAATACTGTTCGTCATAGGATCTGAATAGTAATAAAGACAAAAGCAAATGTATAGTTTTCAACTCTAGAAGCAGTAACTCTCTATACTTTCACTCAGATCATACTGTGTTGGATGTTGTCAAACGTTACACATTCCTGTGTATAGTCTTTCATGGCTCTGTCGATTTCAGTATTGCGGAAGAATGTCTATCACAAAAAGCATCCAAGGGCCTTTTTTCAAACTTAGAACATATTTGTCTTCTACAACTCCTGATGCTTCTATAGCTTTACACATTTTTGACCACACTGTAAACCAATTCTGTTGTACTGTGCAGAAATATCGGGGTCGTTAACTCCAATAAAATTGTTTGTATCAAGTTGTTCAATTCCTGGATGAGCAGTAAAGAGTATATAAAACCCCGATTCCCGCCCCTTGGAGAACAGCGTGGGGGAGGTGGACAGGTGGCTGTTCTCATTGCGGGGTCCCTCCCTCCGCAGCGATAACATCACAGCGGGGAACAGCGCAGCGGACAATGGCGTTACAGATATCAATCCAGTGACTTCCAATGTTAGTCTATACGAGGAATGCATGTATGGACCCTGGGATGTACATGTACTTACATGTACTGACCTTCAACATCCGGGATCATGTGTGACTCGATCGGGCGTGACCTTATACCTCTTCAACATCCGGGGGTT
Source organism: Hanleya hanleyi (assembly GCA_036873755.1). NCBI lineage: Eukaryota > Metazoa > Mollusca > Polyplacophora > Lepidopleurida > Hanleyidae > Hanleya > Hanleya hanleyi. The sequence continues at coordinate 3,232 of JAVTVY010031062.1, forward strand.
TCTCCACTGGGTTTTTCCCGGCCCGCCCGCACGCCTGCGCGGGTTAACCGGCCGCGCGCGGGTTTTCCCCGGCCCCACGCAGCGCGCGGCTTATCCGGCCGCACGCATCCGCACTCAAGAACACCAGACCTTGGACTCCGGGTTCAAGACCTTTGCAAGTGTATGTGCTTTGATGGAGGGGCTAATAAAATGTGTAATCTTTGATGTTGTTGTTGCTGTTGTTGTTGCTCTCTTTTTGGACTAACCAATCAGAATAGTACTTATCACGGACTACACCCGTAGAGCTACGTATAGGTGCGCATGTTTGACATGGTCTATAAATCACGGCCCTCAGCGCCACACACTCCCATTCCTACTGTTGCAGAGCCATGACGGAGACCCAGTGGTTCGGTCCATGTTTGCAGACGTCGACGACAAAGAGGGGCGACGCCAGATCCGGAAAGAGTTCACAGAAGCGGTTCTCGACAGAGTGCACTCGATGGAGAGGTGTGCTATCACTCACCACTACTGGACTGTGATAGCCATCCTTGATGCCCGGACTATGGACCACGAGCACTCACGCCGGAACCAGCGACGGTTCGTTGGCCTAGTAATGGTCTTTGCCCTATTGATCCTGACGCTGTGGCAATGACAACGACAGCGACAGAAAACGAACGATTCTTCAGAGCCTCCACAGATTCGTTTATGTGCAACCGATATATACGAGGATCAGTCACAGTGTGCGTCATTCGCCGTTCGTCAGTGGGTCAACCATGTCACCGAGGGACCTGACCATAAATACGAGAGACAGTCAGAGTGTGTGTCATTCACCGTTCGTCATTGGGTCAACCATGTCACCAGTCCTACGAGCCATCTTTGCCCTTACACCCCGGGTGGGGTTACACATCTATGAGGAAAAAGTCATCATCGTTGAAGGCCGTGGAGATGCTTGCTGGTCGCGCGCTGAGATCGTATCGAATACCGGTACGCTACACCGTGACGGCTGGATCAAATTTAAACGGGTGTTGATCGGTGAGCTCGACGGAAGCCTCATCCACATAGACAATGTCAACTACGTACACCGTGGACCCTTCTTCCAACGCCTGTTCCGTTACCAGGATCATACGCGAGGCTTCACTCTAGATCCCGATCTGTGGACAGCCTTCGAGAAAGTGGTGCCTATTGTGGACCAGCTGTTTACACCGGACGAGCGGTCAGCTGTTTAGTTGGGCTGAGCCCGTGCCCTGAGTGAAGCGGCGGCAACACCCAATGAGCAAATCAGCAACCGCGACAAGGAGGAAGACGAGAGGGACTATCCGATTCTCGCCTCCGTGAAAAATGTGGCACTTACGTAGTCCACCGTCGGAGGACGACGACGTCATAGATTACCCGGATAAGCTCAGTCAGCCCAGCAACATGACCAACCGATCCTTTGATCTCACGTCATAAACTTTTTCTCTCTATAAATACGAGAGACAGTCAAATCTTGTACCATTCATACCATACTGACCATGACGGAGCATGTAATACGGGCGTTTCTCAGCTTGACCCCGATGTCTTCCTGCACGTCTATGCGGATACGGTCGATATCATGGAGGAGGTGGGAGACATCTGTGATGCGGACCCTACACAACCGTGCCCGGCTAACATTCGTCTGTCCCGGCAGGGCTGGACCAAATTCAAACGGGTGTTGTCTGGTGAACTGGACGGCGACCTCGTCCACTTTTGTCACGATGTGTACATTCGACGCGGCCCCTTCTTTGCTCAATTGGCTCGGCTAGATGGGGGTACAGTGCATTTTACCCTTCACCCAGTTCTGTGGTGTGCATTGAAAGACGCCGTGGCAGATGTGGATCAAGTACTTACGGAGGAAGAGCGGTCATCAGACGAGTTGGACTGGTCATTTACCATGAACAATGTGCTGACAGAAGCCAACGAAGAAAATCAGAAACTCCGGCCCAAGATATACCCGTTATAAATACACGATAGAGCCAGGGTCCATCATCATTTGTAACCATGAAGCGCTGAAGGTGTTGGATAACTTATACTACAGTCCCGACAGTCCGGCGGCTCATAGTGCATTGTCGGCTCGCTATCGAGCGGCCAAATCCCAGGGGATACAACGTGCCCAAGTCCGAGATTGGTTAGAAAAACAAGACACCTATACCTTACATCGATCTGTCCGTCGCCATTTTCTACGGAACCGAGTCATCGTGGGTTGTATTGATGCCAAGCGGAATTGGTCGATATGAGCGCCTTTGCCATACACAACGATGGGAATCGGTATATCTTGACGTGCATCGATATCCTGTCGAAGTATGCGTGGGCGGTACCCATCCGGACGAAAACGGGGGCGAATCTCATAGCGGTGTTCAAGAACATCCCCTTGTATTTACAAACCGACGAAGGCACGGAATTCCTCAACAGACCGTTCCAACAGTTTCTGAAAGTCCAGAAGTTGTTTTTCTTGCATATGTACAACGAGACCAAAGCTTCCGTTGTGGAAAGGTTCAACAGGACATTCAAAGGATAAATATTTCACCTATAAGAATAAAAGGCGGTACATCGATGTTCTCCCGAAACTTGTGAGTGATTACAATCGTGCCTATCACTGGAGTATACAGAGAGCCCCCATTACCGTGACCCAACGCAATGAAGCCCAAGTCCGACGTGTCTTGTACCCGAGGCAATCGCAACGAACGCCGACGCAGGTGTTCAGGGTCGGGGACCCTGTACGGATCAGTGAAGTCAAGGACAAGTTCGAGAAAAGTTACTTGCCCAACTGGAGCGATGAGCACTTCTTGACTAAACGGCGCCTACCCCGACAGCCGCGAGTCTAGGAACTGGAAGATCTACTTGGGGAGCCGTTGCCAAGCACATTTTACGTGACGGAATTACAGCCTGTCGTTAAAACAAAGCAAGACTACTACACGGTGGAGCAGATTTTGAAAACCCAGCGACGCCGCGGCAAACTGTTTCATTTCGTCAAATAGCAAGGTGGCCCAGTTCCTTCAATTCCTGGGTCGCGGCCAAACAGGTGAAACGACTATAAAGCCAAACATCACCGCCATCATCCTTCATTATACGTTCGACAATGAACACGGTGCTATGGGCAAACAGCAGCTGCCTCTGAACACAGCGTCTCCCAAAACGCACAAAGCGCAAGTGGGTTTTGTGGTGATATTGCTAACCGTGCTAAGTGTGTTGTACGGTGGTGTGTTTTACGACGTAGCCTATCTCACCACTCTACTTAACCGACCTAGAACTCCAGCTGTGAGTGGCAGTCAAACCAGTCTAAGGACCTTCGCTACACTAGACAACCCCGTGATCGAAACGAGCCAGTCATCACCACCACACTACGTGTACAAGCTCCACTCTAAGTATACAGTCAACATCGAGCTCTACACCAAGTGCACCCACTACGACTGAAAACCCATCGGATTTCACCACTCACAGTAAACGCCCATCGGCAACGGCGATCGACGTTGTTGTTGTACCCACTCCCAACCCAGTTCACTCGTACCAAATTTACAAGAACGGGTTACCACGACAGCGGATACACCTCCAACCATGGACTCCCGGTGGCAACATCCCTTCACTTGCGTCATCGCAGGACCGACGGGTTCCTGCAAAACATACTTCGTCCAGAAACTACCCCAACACGCCGACAGCATGATTACCTCACCCATTGCTCGAGTCGTGTGGTGTTATGGAGAATGGCAAACGGCGTATGTACCCAGATGTACCCCGGCCGCACTGCGTTTGCGTTGGAAGCCTTTAAAGATGCGACAATATCTCAGCACGGGCATATGCTCTTCGACCTGAAGCGAGCCACCCCCGACCACATTCGACTACGGACCGGTATCTTTCCCGGAGAGACCCACCACGTGTACATGCACAGATATTGTAAACACACCCACAGTGGCTCCCCCAGCTGAGGTGTGTGTGTTTGCTGTTGGGGATAATAAAAGAATTAATACAACATCGTGGTTGATTTTTGTCTCTGTTTAATATTCAGGAGGTAGGTAGATAAAAGGGCAGGGTTGTGGGTTCTAGCATTAGTTGTACATGACGTCTGCGCGAGTACGACAGCAAGCTCCGACGCTCCGTGTATTGAAGACGGCCCCACCCGAGTTGGTTCGAACCATTGTACGTGGCGCAGACCCTGCTGTCTGTGCGATATTGGACTCAATATCTTAAAAGGCAACGTACCACTGACTCAGGCTCAGAAGGTGAAGTTGGCCTAGCATAAGACAGGTCTGCGAACACCTTAGTCCAGAAGCGAGTCTCTCAAACACAAAATAAAAAGGTGTTACAGAAAGGCGGCTTTCTCGGGGCCATCTTAGTACCGTTGGTCGCTTCCGTGTCGGGTCCAGTATTGGGTGGACTGTTCGGCCGACAATGAACCACACGACAAAAATGGTCCTCGTCGAATCACGGCCCCTTCAAAACCTCCAATCTCCCTACCCTGTCCCACCTACGGTGAAGACGATAAACACCCCGATGAAGAGATGCAACAGATCTTACAAAGACCGGGGTTAAGCGACAGTGAGAAAGTACAACGGTACAATGAAACGCTTCAACGGTACATGACGTTCATGGACCAATACAAAACCCTCTCTACCCCAGCATCACCACCATCATCACGCGGCACACCACCGACCTCAGCACCGCTCCAACACCCGCCATTACCAGGGGTACCACCCACAGCCCCACAGTGGGTCGAAGACGAAGTGCTGAAGAGTGTACCTGCGTCGTTCAAGAAACAAGCTGGCCTGGAATTGCAACGGATGAAACAGAATTCTAGCATGACTTGGAATAATAAAGGCAAACTACTGGTACAGAATCAGGTGGTCCGCGGTACCCAGATGACGGATTTAGTGAATGACCTGATGCGTCAATGCAGGTCGCACACGGATCCTCGAGGATGGGAGGTCTTCGCTCAAGGCTTGAAAGACATGCATGTATCACAGGAATTGGTGGGGAACCCCCAGCGCTGGGCCTGGATGCAACGTGACCAGGAATAGCCGGTGAACGCACAACGACAGACGCAACCCCCACACACTTGGGAAGCCGAGTGGGAACCGGAGTCATCCCCCAAAACACCACAACGGCGAGCACCTATTTTTTCATCCCTTTTACCACGCCACCCATGAAACTACGTCTATCAAGATCTATGTCACGTAGCAAGTCACCGCGACGATCGCGATACCAGGAACAAGTGCCCAAGCGCTGGGACAACTATTAAAACCAACAGCAGCAGCAGGAAAGCTCAGTCGCCATGTTTTACCTCACCCTACCCAGTAACAGTTCGCTGGATGTGTTTCCTGACAACACCTTGGCCAAGTACGTGACCAAGTTACCGCAACCGTTGCATTTACCTGAACGACGGGAATGTGGAATGTGAATATCCAATACCCTTATTCGTGGTACAACGTGCGAGCCAATGAAGTATGGTAGGAGGTGACCTACGAAGGCAAAGACACCCGACTGACGCTCCCCGAAGGCCAATACGATATCCCCAAGGAGATAGGGGCTGCAGGGGCTGACAAAATGGTCCCCATCAAAAAGAAGTATGGAGATCAAGTCACCCACAGTTTCACCCACATGCTCTACCTACCAGTACGACAAACCGACATCAACACTATCACGGTGGATATAAGAGATGACACGGGGCGAGCGGTCGCATTCCAACGAGGGAAAGTGGTGCTGACACTTCATTTCCGACAAGCACGTTCTCCCCACTTTGTATAATGAACGTGCCTTACGAGTGCGATTCACGCAGCTATATGGACTATTATGCCCACAGGTCGGGGGTGGCCTTCCGGTCTTTAGCGGTGCACGCATGCAACGAGGACATGGGCTTGGGAGCATACTCGGGAGCATCGTCAAAACGTTCTTACCCTTGGTGACGCGTTGGGTGAAATCAATCGGTAAACAAGCGGTACGCAGTGGACTGCAAGTCGTCGGTGATGTCTTGGACGGTACGGCACCCAAAGAAGCCTTGAAACGGCGGACCAAATAAGCGGGAGGAGTCTTGGTCGCCAAAGCGCAATGCACCGTAGAGAATAAAAGACCTGCACCACCTCCACCACGCACCAGTCGACGACCGATCTTTTCTTACCACATGTCCTTAATCCACGCAGAGTCCTGCCCCTCCACCAACAGTGAATTTGATTTGTGGACCGTCCCGCCTACACAGACCAGTGCCGAACAAGGATTATGGGTGGAGCATCTCCCGCTCTCCAGCATCAACGAAACAGGGCCCATCGAGTTCACCATCAGTAATGCGGATACGGCCTATGTGGGTTTACCCCATACGTACTTGTATATGAAAGCCAAGATCGTCAATGGGGATGGCTCCAGAATCGTCGACAATGACACGGTGGGCCCGACGAATATCTGGCTACACTCTATGTTTCAACAGGTGGATATTTTTCTCAGCGACAAACTCATCAGTGACTCGACCAACACGTGCCCCTATCGAGCCTGCATCGAGACTAAAAAATCTCAGCTGACAGCCGCTTTATACTACCAGGACATAGCCGAGCAGATGGGCACGGTGGACAATGCAGAATGTAATAAACGGAAGGCTTTAGCCGCGAACTGCGCCTCGGTGGATCTCATGGGTCGACTGCACGCAAACATTTTCATGCAAGACCGGTACCTTTTGAACAAGATCCCCATCAAAATGCGACTGATACGGGCGCCTCCGACCTTCGCCTTGATGGCCACTGATGTAGAGGGGCATGCAACCGACTATAAGATCGTCATCCAAGACACAGTCCTGTATGTCCGAAAAGTGAAACCGAATCCATCCGTTCAACTGGGATACCTCAAAGCACCTGAAAGCCTTGGAAACAAAACCAGCGCAGCACCCTATCCGACCTTGTGCAAACCAAAGTGTTCTCTGTGCCTGCTGGAAATATGAGCGCCAACAAAGAAAACCTGTTACTGGGGGAACTACCCAAGCGATTGATCCTGGCCTGTGTGGAAAATACCAGTTTCAGCGGAGCTTACCCAGAGAAACCGTTTGACTTCAAACATTTCGGCATCAATTGTGTGGTCCTGCATGTGGACGGACAACAGGTCCCAGCCACGGCCTTAACACCGAACTTTGGACGAGGGAATTTCATTCGAGCCTATCAGAACCTGTTTACCGCCACCGGTCAAATCAACCAGGACGAAGGGAATTTGATCAGTCGGGAGGACTACGCGAACGGATACACGTTGTTCTGTTTCCATATGATCCCCACCTTAGAGAACCACCACCAGCTGGCCCTCGCCAAGCAAGGCAATTTACGGCTGGAAATTCACTTTGCACGAGCCCTCAATTCCATCGTCAATGTGATCTGCTACGCCGAGTTTGACAACATCATTCAAGTGGAAAAGGCGCGCAACGTCCTGTGTGACTTTGCCACCTAACATGCCTACAGACCAGATTACCACCGTGCTGGGGAATGACCCAGGGACACGTATGGTCTTTCAAGGGGTGTTCGCCCGAGATGTGTTCCCATTAGATCGTGTGTATCCTGCTGCTTACTTTCTCAACACAGATCCGATGGATCAGTCCGGTCAACACTGGGTGGCTGTATACTTGAAAGAAGCGCCGGGCGAATACTTTGATCCGTACGGCCTGCCACCCCTCCATTCTGATTTAACAGACTTCATGGATCAAGGCACAGGGACGTGGTGTTGGAACAGTCAAACTTTGCAAAGCCTGACCTGTAGCGTGTGCGGACAATATCGCTTGATTTACTTGTACCATCGATGTCGGGGAAGAACCTCATCTACCATAGTACAGATGTTTGACGAGTACCCCAAGGCCGAGGACCGAGATGTACTCGTATATGACTGGGCCGCCGACCATTTCAATGTACAAACCCCGTTCTGGGCTTAAGTTCTATCGATTTCAATGTACAAGCCCCCTGTTCTGGGCTTCAGTTTTTTTACGTGGTTGTTCTCACGTTGTTGTTGTTCACTGAATAAAAATGAGATATCAATACCCTGTGTTGTGTGTTTTCTGTGTAAGCATAATTGCATGAATGCCCAATGTGGGACATGTGGAATTCAGTCAAAATTTTCCCTTGCGTGTTGTTGTTCTGACGTTCAATAAAACCTTCGTGAAATCCCAAGTGAAATTTGAATTTTTTTTTATATTAGCCAACAGGTAGAGGGCTTTGTCGATGGTAGGGTCGCAATGACAAATATGGTATAATACATGACAGATATGGTATAATACCTGACAAATATTGTATAATACATGACATATGGTAAACACAGCACATATATGGTATAACACAGGACAGATATGGTACAATACAGCACCGATTTGGTATAATGCGGAACATATAGTGTATAGTACAGGACAAATATCGTATAACATAGGGCAGATATGGTACAATACAGCACAGATTTGGTATAACGTGGAACATTATATGGTATAGTACAGGCCAATTATGGTATAATACAGAACAGATATGGTACAACACAGGACAGATTTTGTATAGCACCGCACATATTTCATATAACACAGGATAGATATTGTATAATACATGACAGATATGGTAAACACAGCACAGATTTGATATAATACAGGACAAATATTGTATAACACAGAACAGATATGGCACAACATATGACAGATTTGATATAGCACAGCACATATTTGATCTAATACAGAGCACAGATTTGGTATAACGTGGAACATATATG
>JAVTVY010031063.1:0-11802 GCA_036873755.1 Hanleya hanleyi
AAGGTACGAACACTGACCATATCCACGCGTGCTGGCGTCGGAGAAGTGGTGAACCTCGGTCGATATCACTTTCCCAAAATCTGCTGGTTTGAAACATCGCTTGACCTCCAGAGTTTCTAAGTGGGGCAGACTTTGTCGCCATTGCTCCCACGATGCTCTGAGGTCGTCCGGCAAGGGACTGTCCCAATCCGCATTCTGTCTGCACATTTCTTGCAATATGAGTTTCCCCACCAAGATAACTGGTGCCACTAATCCTAACGGGTCATATACCGAACTTACGGTCGAGAGGATCCCGCGGCGTGTTAGGGGTTGATCCTTGAGTACAATTCGGAACTTGAATGCATCGGACTCAATACACCATTGAACACCAAGAGCGCGTTCCAGCGATGGTGAAACTTCCAAGAGATCTGTTGACTTAATTCCTTGGGAGCAGTCCTCGGGTGGTATCGTGGCAGTGACCCCGTCTGAGTTGGACACAAATTTGTGCAGCTTCAAACCACCCTTAGCACACATCTTTCTGCTGTTTTGTATTAGATCGATGGCTTCCTTGACAGTTGCTGTTGACTTGAGTCCATCATCGACGTAAAAGTCGCGACGGATGAAGGTCGCTGCTTCGGTTCCAAATTCTGCCTCATTGTCGTTGGCTGTTTGCTTTAAACCAAAATTGGCACATCCAGGAGACGACACTGCTCCGAACAGGTGGACGTTCATCCTGTATTCAAGAGGTTCTGATGAATGATCTCCGTTTTTCCACCAGACGAAACGAAGGAAGTCTTGGTGCTCCTTCTTGACGTTGAACTGATAGTACATCTGTTTGATGTCGCACATGAAGGCGATGCTCTCTTGTCGAAATCTGACAAGGACTCCTACAAGACCGTTTGTGAGGTCGGGTCCTTGTAGAAGATTGTTGTTTAAGGATTCACTTTGGAAGGTCGCGCTGCAGTCAAAGACCACGCGTATTTTATTGGGTTTCTTAGGATGGTATACCCCATGGTGTGGGATATACCAAACCCAACCGTTAGAGTTGCAAATCTCAGTTTCGGGAACCCTTTTGGCTAGTCCATTCCTGATGACATCTTCCATGAATGTCACATAATCGTCGCAGTATTTTGCGTTGGCGAGAAAGCGTCTTTTGAGCATCATGAGCCGATGTATTGCCATTGCTTTGTTGTTAGGCAATTCCGGTTCCGAGTGTTTAAACGGAAGTGGCATTTCGTAGTGCCCATCATCTCGTTGTTTGATACTCGTCGACATAATAGAGAGGAATTTTCTGTCATCCTGAGAAAGAGCCTTTCCGGTTGAATTCATCTCACTAAAATCAAGCTCCATCATTCGATTAATCTCGCGAGGACTAATTACTTCTTTGACCGAACTCCTGAAAAGATTGCTACCGTTTTAGTTCCTAGACAATTGCCTTCGTTATCGACTGCGCAGACTTCTTGGGGAACCTCGTAACTCAATATTCGATGACTGACTCCTATCGAATCTTGAACTGACGAATCGATTGGGCCCACAATCCCTACGATCCCCCATCCGAGGTCGGTCTTCTGGGCATACGGTTCATCCTTTACGGATGGAATGACCTCACGTGGTACCAAAGCGCGGGAACAATTGTACCCGATCAGTAAACCTACCTGGATATCTGCTAAGGGCATCAGTTTTGAAGCGATCCCTTTCAAGTGTGGCCACCGCTCTGCCATTTCCGGACTGGGTATATGTGATCGATCAGCAGGCATTATGTTCCTGGTGTAAGATGGTGGAAGAGCGATTCTCAGTGAATTGTCATGAGCGCGAACCATAAGACCAGTTATTTTGCGAGTCTCTATCAGCTGGTCCCTCGAACACATCGTGGACAGACGCAAGTTCACGTTAGGGCCGTCGAGTCCCAATCTGTTGCATGTGTCTTCCAAAACGAATGTCGTATCAGACTGTGTATCTAATAAAGCGTATACCAGGATTTCTCGATCCGGATTATCACTGTGGCATATCCACACTGGCACGATCATCGAGCTTTTACTCCCAGAGTCTGAGTTGTTCAAATGGCTGATTGACGAAGTAGTAGCCTGGACTTCTCGTATCCCTTTTGGTTCACTCTCTAGCCGTTGGTCACCATGCAAAGATGTGGGGTGTCGCTTGGAGCAGACGGTACATGTCTTCCTTGAGGTACACCACTTCGATCGATGACCACGATTAAGGCAACCAAAGCATAACCCTTTCTCTTTGGCATACTCCTTTCGATTTACGACTGTTTTCTGCAAAAAACGTTTACAGACGTCCAGCTCATGTTCTGCATCGCACAAAACACATCGTACGGGTTTAGCCTGTCCATCCTTGGAAGTCGTTTCCTTTGCGTCGGTTGAAAACGTACTTGCACCGGTGTATCGTTTTCGCTCAGGTTTGAAGAACTTCTCATTTTCTACAGGCTTACTCGGTTTTGCACTACTGATTGCGGTGACGGGATCGCAGGCGATGTTCGCCTCCCTGACGATGAATCGCACAAACTCGCTGAAAGGTGGAAAAACAAGCTGAGTTTCTCTCCACCCTGCAGCGTGTCTACCCCAGCGTAATGTTAACCAGTCCGGTAATTTCGTAAGGAGTTTTCGATTTTCTCTCTCGTCATTCAGGAAAGCGAAGCTCGGGATAGTTTGCATGGCGGTGTTGCATTGCCTAAGGAAATCAGCCAGTTTTCGCAGTGCAAAACCGTCTCGGGAGGGAACTTTTGGCCACAACTCCAGCTTGTCGCGAAACGCGTTTGCAACGATGAATTGGTTTCCGTATCGCTGGTCTAACAGTTGCATTGCCTCAGCGAAAGCATCCTCTGTTGACAAAAGGAAGTATCCTTCTACCGTGTCCTTTGCAGCTCCGCTCAGATACTTCTTTAAATAGAATAGCTTCTCTGTGGAGGGAATATTCTTTCGACCAACCAGAGTCTGAAAGGAACTTTTCCATGTGGGATAGGAGAGGGGGTCACCTGAAAACATGCCGGGTTCAGGGGATGGTAGGCGTCCAATACTTACCTGCTCTGATAGCGAGTGCACAATATCAATCAGTTCAGCTGACTGATGGTTGGACGACGGAGGTATGGGATTTTGCTGACTAGTTGAACCTACCGGGTGCGCTACGCGATTGGGTACAAATTTCGGCGCAAGGACGTTTGATTGGAGTCTACTGGATGTCGTGTTTTCAAGGACGGGAATCAAATTTGTATTGGTGTTCTCGTTAATTTTGATTTCGCCCACTGATTGAGTTCGAAAGAAACGCTCAACATTTTCCTCAACACTCATACTCGGCAGTTGCGGCGCCTGTATCGCTTCGCGGTTTAGGCTTTCTGCCTGTTCGATTCTAGAAATCGCGTCTAGTTTCGCTTCCGCCATTCCTAACTCTTTTACCGTTGTGACTCGCTCAAGCTCGGCCCGTTTTCGTTCAAGTTCAGCGCGAACTCGCTCTTCTACATCCAGATGTTGGAGTTTAGCTTTTAACACAGCGGCTTCGGCTGCCGCATCAGCGCGTATAGATACACTAGACACGCGAGAGTGTCTGGACAATGCAGTATGCCTTGATTTGACAGAACCTCTGACGTCATTCTCCATATTAATTTCACGAATGTGTTCAGACACGCGTTTGATCAGATCGTGGTGTTCTTCTTCAAATGAAGCATATTTATCTAGAGTTTCGACCCTTTTTATGGAAGGTGGGAGACTGTCGTACCTACTGAAGGCATTGGCAACCTCGTCCATCAAGTGCGTCAGTGCGTCGCATTCATGCCTTATAATGGAAACATCTCGCAGCACGAAAAATGTAGATTCTATCTTTACCGCGCGCCTACGCCATGCAGAAACTGCTTGGTTGACGTTACATTCACACTGATTTACTCGCCACTCTAAGAACTCACCAGTAGGTTTTCTCAGCCTTTGATCAGACTCTAACTGAGATTCTACCTCCCCGTAACTCTCTGTAGTTTTACCCTCATCAACTATTTCACCTTGTGTTACAATACAATCATCTCTAGATTCTACATGTGATAGATTTTCCTTTGAATTTGATTTAGATGCCATTTTGAAACATAAATTGTGCGTAGCTTAGAAGCTCAGTCAGAGTACAAATTCTTAACAACCTTGTACATTAAGTTGACAGCGTAGTTTACTTGTAATGTACAGTACCAAAGCTTGACTATTTGTGTGGAATGCTTGCTACAGGCCTATATGGACTTAACTCATGTGAACCTGTAAATGAATATTGTATATTCAGCCACGGACAGGTATAATTTGGTCAAATTAATTATGAGTTATTTTAGTCTTTGGTCTGAGAATATACGTGGTAAGCACAGACGTTAAACTGATATTATGGTATAGTGGCTTGGTATACCGTTATATTTACCAAGAATACCAGTAAATGTTTCTTTTATGCAGATTTCTTGTCAACCTTTTTTTTATTCCTCAACAATAGTCAGTCTCTGCTTTACTTGGTTCAGACAGTCAGGATTTATTCACACATCCACGTTGACTTGTTCGGTAACCATGGTAACCAGGAGTTAAGACCTTGATACATCCTTCATCACCTCCTGGGAGTTATTAGTTCAACAAGCTGAACCCTGTTTTCGTTGTCTCGTCTTCGGAGAGATAACACCAGGCGCCCGTCTCAGCAGGAGGATTACCACTCAGAGTAAATCTGACCACGGTGTTTCACTGTAACGGCAGCAAGCATCGATAGCTGCCGATGTCGCAGGTGTAACTGGGTCGTAAGACGTAAAGTTCACAAGACGTGCCGAAGAATGAAGAACAAACCAGGATTTCATACAGAAGCCGTATATTCGTTGCTCCGTGAAACTACAACAGTAAAAGGACACTGATATCAGAATACAATGAATTGATCTAACTGTACAGTGGGCATCAAATGTTAACGACAAAAATACGAAAACTGGGCCAACTATAAGGGTTACAACCTTAAACTCATGAGTTTAACATTTGATGCCCACTGTACAGTTAGATCAATTCATTGTATTCTGATATCAGTGTCCTTTTACTGTTGTAGTTTCACGGAGCAACGAATATACGGCTTCTGTATGAAATCCTGGTTTGTTCTTCATTCTTCGGCACGTCTTGTGAACTTTACGTCTTACGACCCACTTACACCTGCGACATCGGCAGCTATCGATGCTTGCTGCCGTTACAAATAGACATACGTAGGAATTAGAATTTTTCGTATATGTTTCTGTATGAAATAGTATACCCTAATTCTTCTAATTTTCGAACAGCAATTTTAGACTTAGAAGCAGAAAAAAATCCATCTTTATGTCAACTGAGGCTAAATACTGTGGTATGAATATATTATTTATCCCAAGAACTGCAAATATAGCCAGTGAAATTTGTAGAATGTTTGCAGAATTTCTCAAGACAATAACCTGAAGTTAAGTTTTGCCGTCTGAATGATTAGAACAAATAGGGTACCACAAAACTTCTCGCTCATCGGACCTTAATCCTTAATGTCATTGTTCACAGTTCGATAGAAACAGATTTGTGACCTGTGTAAGAGGCTCACGCGTAATAATACTGACTGCTCTTTTTTGTGACGCGTAAACACTTGGCCTACATTCCTTCATTCACAAAGTTACAGCAAAGAGAGGTGTTGAAAACGTACTCCTGAAGCAAAGCGGCCTTTCATTAAAACCAGTGGCAGCAGGAATCTCGCACCTTACATTCAAAGCTTGGTATGAATAAGAGATGGAAACCGAAATATGGATAGCCGCGAACCCAAAGTGTACAGCACTTGATACAAAAATTTCACTCAATTTGAGTGACTTCCACTCAAGTTGAGTGAGTTCAACTTAAGTGGAATCAACTTCACACAAATTGGATGACTGAATTTCATTCAAGCTTGGGCGCATTGAATGACTGAATTTCACTCAACTTGAGTGGGATGAATTTTCACTCAGGTTTTATTGGAGAGCAGTGCAATATGGTCTAGGAGGAAAACTCTTCCTACCCAGCTGTTCAGATCTGATTTGGTACACATTTGTGTAGCCTTGATTGAATGAAATTGCAGTTTAAGGGCCGCTTCCCATATAGTCCGTGAGCTACTAGGGTTCACCTTGCACCCCCCCCCCCCATCAAATATTTACATTCTATTACTATTTGCTGGTATGACGTCACACAGGGACCATACATAAGTAGTAGGGAGGATTGATCTTTTGTACCACGGTTTTCACTGCGCATGCGCAGAAATTATTTTGTGGGCGTGCGCATGCGTGAGTTTATGCAAATGAGTGGGCGTGGCCTTTTATGCAAATGAGGTCATTGGGTGCATTGGGTATATTCAAGATGGCGGCTTGTTTTTTCTAGGTTAGGGGTGGTCGGATTCAAGATGGCGGCCAATTGCAGTTGTTTGACCCTTCATTTGCATATTTTCAAGATGGCGGCCTGTTTTTTCTAGGTTAGGGGTGGTCGGATTCAAGATGGCGGCCTGTTTTTGTAGGTGCGGACACTTGCACTTGTTTCGCGCCTCATTTGCATATTTTCAAGATGGCGGCCTGTTTTTTCTAGGTTAGGGGTGGTCGGATTCAAGATGGCGGCCTGTTTTTTTGTAGGTCAAGGTCAATTGCACTTGTTTCGCTCGTCCTCATTTGCATATTTTCAAGATGGCGGCTTGTTTTTTCTAGGTTAGGGGTGGTCGGTTTCAAGATGGCGGCCTGTTAATGAGTTTTATGCAAATGAGGTCATTGGGTGCATTGGGTATATTCAAGATGGCGGCTTGTTTTTTCTAGGTTAGGGGTGGTCGGATTCAAGATGGCGGCCAATTGCACTTGTTTCACCCTTCATTTGCATATTTTCAAGATGGCGGCCTGTTTTTTGTAGGTTAGGGGTGGTCGGTTTCAAGATGGCGGCCTGTTGTCCGCTGAAAATATGCAAATGAGGTCTTTGCCTATGTCGTTTTCAAGATGGCGGCATGTTTGTGTGTGTGTTAGGGGTGGTCGTGTTCAAGATGGCGGTCTGTTGTCCGCTGAAAATATGCAAATGAGGTCAATGGGCTATAAAAGGAGTTCATTTTTTAGGGCCAGGGTGTATTCAATCTGACTTACCTGACCTGTCTCCCAGCCAGCCAGCCAGCCAGCCACGCAGCCAGCACAGCCATCCATTTACTTTTTTCGAGTAAGCATGATACGTGGAGCAGATTTCCCCTTCGACCCAGCAGCACCTCCGGTTGAAGTCTTGCCTCAAGATGCACGTGTCAGGATGTGTTCTTTTTTCCTTTTTTAATAGTCAAATAGCTCCAAAAACGTCTATTTCCATTCTTGCGCATGCGCAGAATGCTGATAGTTCAACCCACACCAGTCCATCAGATGGCCCTTCATCTCACCTTCACATTGATACCTCACTCGACCCCATTGCACCACTAGGGGCGCCTCTAACCCCCAAAAAGGTGTTTTGAAGATTACGCATGCGCAGAATGCTGATAGTTCAACCCACACCCAGTCTATCAGATGCGCCTTCACGTTACCTTCAATTTGATACCTCATTCGACCCGATTGCACCATTAGGGACGCCTCTAACCTCAAACAGGCTATTTTTGAAGATTGATATTTTTCATATTATCTTCGCGCATGCGCAGAATTACCCTAATTCAAGCCCACACCCAGTCTATCAGATGCTCCTTCACGTCACCTTCAATTTGATACCTCACTCGACCCCATTGGACCACTAGGGACGCCTCTAACGCCAAAAAGGTTATTTTGCACATCGATATCAACATCTGGTGTACGAAGTTTGTTTGTTTTTTTTTTTTTATTTTGGAGGTAGTGGATCGAGTGAGGTATCCAATTGAAGCTGACGTGAAATGCTTCACAATGATACCTGACTCGACCCGATTGGTCCACTAGGGGCGCCTCTAACCCCCAAAAAAGGTATTTTGAAGATTGATGTTGATTGATGTTGATATCGATGTTTGGCGTTAGGGCAGCCCCTAGTGGTCCAATGGGGTCGAGTGAGGTAT
The DNA here is from genome assembly GCA_036873755.1 of Hanleya hanleyi. Classification (NCBI taxonomy): domain Eukaryota; kingdom Metazoa; phylum Mollusca; class Polyplacophora; order Lepidopleurida; family Hanleyidae; genus Hanleya; species Hanleya hanleyi. Next base: position 7,987 of record JAVTVY010031063.1, read on the forward strand.
CAATGTGAAGCATTTCACGTCAGCTTCAATATGATACCTCACTCGACCCGCTACCTCAAAAAAAAATTTCTTGACCTTGTGTACGAAATTTTTTTTTTTTTGTTTTGAAAAAAAAAAAAAAAATTCTGAAAAAAATTTTTTTTTGGGGAAAAAAGCATGATTGGAGCTGATGTTAAGTTGGAGTGCTTATGAAAGAAGTTTCTCTTTCGGAAAGATGGGTTGGCCCTGAAAAGGGCCTTTGATAGTGTGATACGACACACTTAAGCGCGGAATATTCGCTTCACGCCTCCTACATGTTTTCGACATATGGGACATCTTATCTTGAAATGCACCTCTCCGGCGTCAACGCATCGGCATAGGGCTCCTTCACACGTCAGTTGGATCCAGCAATCCTTGCACATACACAGATGTCCACAGGGTAGAACCGCGTATAAGTTTTCTTCATTCGTGCAGATACTACATTGTTTGATTTTTTCTTCATTATGTCGTAGTTTCTTTTGTCTGGCAAAATCTCATCTGTGTGTCGGCATCGTACTCTTGTTTCAGTGTCTGCAGTCGAGGTGGTTGTTGTCGTTGATGGAGGTCTAGTAGTTAACCATACACTGGCTAGTTCTCTATCACGGGTGTCGTCCTGGTTATCTTCTTGTTGTATGTCCTCCTCCATTCTGTTGTTGTTGTCTTGTTCACTTCGCCCGAGTTCTTCTTCTGTACTTATTAACCTCGTTACATCTTCAAGAACGCGTTGAAAACTGGAGACAATAGTGATTCCGCCATCTTCTTCTCGGGTAATTATCTCGCTATGTTCTTCTGTACCCCTATTCCTTGGATCTCTAGGTTGATGGGTGAATAAGGCTCGTCGTCTTAAACTCATGATGTGTAGTTGTTAATAAATGTGAACATACACGTTATTTATAGTCGGCTGTGTGTGTGTGTTTCAAGATGGCGGCTTGTTTTTTGTATGTTAGGGGTAGTCGGTTTTCAAGATGGTGGCCAATTGCACTTGTTTTCGGTCCTCATTTGCATATTTTCACTTTCCCGATCCCCAGCATTCCACTTTCCCGATCCCCAGCCTTCATTTGCATATTTTCAAGATGACAGGGGATTTTGAAAATATGCAAATGAGGTCAATGGGTGCATGTGCACTCATTGACACCGGTGTCAATGAGTGCACCTCCACGAAAAAAAAAAAAAAAGTTCCGGCAAAAAAAAAAAAAAAAAATGTATTCATGCGCGGTGATGCGGTTTGGCCGTGGTTTTGGCGGTAATTCGGTTTCGGGAAAAAGCTTCCGCGGAGAAAAAGTAGTCCCTACATAAAATGGTCCGATTGGGTCGAGTGAGGTATCAAAGTGAAGCTTATGTGAAGGGGCATCTAATGGGCTGGGTGTGGGGTTGAACTATCGGCCTTCTGCGCATGCGCGGTGGTCGAAGGGTATGAAAATAGCCGTGTTGGAGCTAGGCAAGCCCCTAAGGGTCCGATGGGGTCGAGTGAGGTATCAAAGTGAAGCTTATGTGAAGGGGCATCTAATGGGCTGGGTGTGGGGTTGACATATCGGCCTTCTGCGCATGCGCGGTGGCCCAAGGGCATGAAAATAGACGTTTTGGCATCTAGGGGAGCCCCTAATGGTCGAATGGGGTCGAGTGAGGTATCAACGTGAAGCCTAGGTGAAGGGTATTTGATGGCTGGGTGGCTGCATGTAAAATTTTTCCTGAAAAAAATACGGAACACGGACTTTATCGAAAAACCTGGGAAAATGCCTATATGAGGTATGAGGGGTATATAGGTCGCCGGGCTTAACGGGGCTTGTCTATCAACAGAGTTATCTTCCCCTAGTTCCAGGGTGGGTGTATGTAAAATTTTCCTGAAAAAATACGGAATACGGACTTTATCCTAAATTACGGGAAAATGCCTATATGGGGTATGGAGGTATAGGACCATCCTGGGAAACGTACTTCTATACATTTGCGGTAGGGTTGTGAGGTCTCGTTTTTCTTTCCAAAGCACACCCAACTAACACCAGCTCCCAGCATTCTTTTTCCCCAGGCCAGATAGGGTTAACAATGAAAAATTGAATCGCTCTATATACATGTGTGTCGGGCTAATATTTTTGTCATTCTTCAGTATGGCATCGCGGGGCAAAGAGCTCGCGTTCTTTCAAGTGACGTCTAAGGTGCTTCTTAGCGTATATGAACATGAATTACACCTTATCGAGGAACACCCGATCGAAGTGAAATTAATGTTAAGCCTTGACGGGTGGACACAATTGACACGTGTTTTACAAGCCAAAGAACCCGAAGTCGATTTTTTACCTGTCGGTGTGGATGTGTACCTGCGGCGGAGTAGAGAGAAATCATTTTTTCCCCGGTTAGAACAGTGCGGTGGTCACGGAATTGTACTTTGGCCAGCATTATGGGCGGCGCTGAAAACTATCATTAGCCAAGTTGACGCCGTACTCTATCCGGACATCCAATCCACCATCATAACCTGTACACTCACCTCGGATTGTACCCTAATAATATATCCTGATCGCATCGATCTCATTGCCGATGATTCCCGCTGTTGGTGCGTCCCAGAGCCCGCCCGTGTCTCTTTATCTTCCGAAGGCTGGACGACCTTGAAACGTGTGTTATTCGGTCATTTGAATGGAAATACTATCTACCTGGATCACGATGTATACATTTTTCGCGGCCCTTTTTTTGCCCGATTGATCTCTCTCAAACGAGGCGGATTTACACTCGATCCCGAACTATGGACGGCTTTACAAAAAATAGTTCCTGTGATGGATAAAGTATTTTCTGCACACGACCCGCCTCTCACAGAATAGTATAAATACCAGGGGAAGAGACAGAGTGTGTATCATTTGGACATTGAGAGCAAGCAAGCATGTCGTTTCCACTACGTGCCATTTTGCCTCTTACACACAGTGTGCGCTTATACGTGTATGCAGATAAAGTCAAACTGGCGGAAGACCATCTAGCTATTTACTGGACCCCCGCAGAAATGTTATGGAATCCCGTGACACTAGAGCGTGATGGGTGGAATAAGTTGAGACGGGTATTGCGCGGGGAATTGGACGGAGAGCTCATCCATCTGGATAATGCCATGTACCTCTATACCCTATCCTCCCACCGCATACGTCTAGGCCGGTACAAAGATGCGCGCAGTATCAGCATAACTCTCTCTGTGTTTGACGCCTTGAAGAAAATAATGCCTATTGTCGATCAGTTAATGTCACCGGACGATCGATCCCCTCAGCAATTAGCGTGGGTTCGTGCTACAGAAGAGGCGTTCCCTGAACCGGGTGCAAGACTAGCAAAATTTTGTTTCTGTAAGACTACTACAGCCGAGAAAAAAGGCCTATATGTGGAAAATGCAGAGCGGCTAGATGGTTAGTATCACCCTGGGACGAAGAGGAGACGGACGGGGCGAACTCAGTATCACCCCGGGAAGAGATCGACTCACCTGTGACGGAGGCCAACGAAGTGTGTGATGCGGCGGCAGTCGGGGAACAAGGAGATTCACCAAGTATTAACTGATTTGTATTATAATCCAACGAGTGCAGCTGCCTATAGTGGTGTGGGGGCATTGACTCGAGCGGCCCAAGGTATTAGTCGAAGTGAAGTTCGAGACTGGTTAAAAACCCAAGATACGTACAGTTTACATCGAGCTGTCCGACGTCATTTTCGTCGTAACCGAGTCATTGTGGGAGGCATCGACGCGCAATGGCAGGCGGATTTAGTCGACATGAGTCGATTTGCACCTGACAATAATGGAAATCGATACATATTGACCTGTATCGATATTCTATCGAAATATGC
>JAVTVY010031064.1:0-13492 GCA_036873755.1 Hanleya hanleyi
TACCTCCGATTCAGTATTACTTCATACAGCATTATCGCATTATACATGCGGCAAATGTAGAAAGTGAGATATTCATTCAAAATAAATACTTTACGTATTCACCATCGTACATATAATTATAAAAAAGGCAAACATTATTCCCGCAAATTGTATACTTTTGCGATAATAGTAAAGTTTTTTAACTCCACCGGAAATGACCGCTGCCAGTTTTTTTCCCGCGTTTGAGGTCTGTGGACTGACCAGTTCCTGTTTTCTTCTCTTTCCTTGAGCTAGACCTTTTTCAGTCGGCAATTAAATCCATGAATGTCCAATTGCCGCAAATCACATCTCTGTAAGCCTTCTATAGAATGCTCGACGTCTACTCAATCACCCGCGGTGAGGGATTTCGGAAGGCGTGAAAACTGACCAACAGGGCATATTCCATCATAAAAATTCATCTTCGCGACTGGTTTTCTACACTTTCTCAAAAGATATTGTTCCAAAGTGATTAAAGAACGTTTGGTCTATAATCCCTATATGTTGTGTGAGAATATTGTGTCATTATCATCAAGTAGCGGATAATAATTACAGAATATCATCTGAAAAGTAGATTATTTTTGTTTACGGTCTATATCCGACATATTTTTTTACACAGCTGGTACATACAAACTTGCTAATAACTTCTCTATTTTTCATCCGACCATGTCAATTTTTGGGGAGCATAATATATACATTACAGTCCGAACGACTGTGTCTCAGTTTTTCAAAATGTTGCTTTGTTTTAAAGTTATTGGAACTTGAATTAGACTTTCATTTTGTTTCAAAAAATAAACTTTACAACGCTCTCAAACTTTTTCTAAGAGTTTAAAAAAAACCCTGAGACACACTTATTTGGTTTGAAAGGTTTATTATCACCATGCAAAATCTCGGACTCGTTACTTGTAAAATAATAGGTGAAATTAGCGATATAAAAAAGACATTATTTTTTTGAAATAACTGTTTTCTAACTGCAACAAAACCGGCGAAATAAACGTAAGAACTAAATTTTTACTTTATTTGGAACGCCCGAATCGTGATCTTTCCAACCATATAAAACATATATATGTATGTGAAGTGGTTGTGATGAAATGAGACAGAATGCACGAGGGTGTCTAGTATGAGGCGCTACCCCGGGCCTCGAGTCCTTAACAAAATTGTACCTCGCTGATTCCCTAATTGAATTTAGATCTTCATCTTTCGACAGAAAGTAGTTTATTTCAAGTGCTACAATTCTGGACAAACATTATCCGTCAAAATTTCAAGCTATGCGCGCCTCAACTTGACACATGAGGTCCTCATTTTGCTGTTTTCTCTGCCTGCTGAAATCAGTGCTCAGGGCCCGCAAATAGTTCCTCGGCGAGGCATGTTATCGAGCAGTGAATCGAAATAAAATTTGCAGCTGAATATAACAAATACCATACTTGCCACTGGTACCAACGGCTTTCCGTTAATCGTTTCAACGAAGACGGGGGAAAAATCGAGAAAATTCTGGTCTTTGGCAGAGATTACGTGTAGGATCGGGACCTTTTTTTTATTTAGGAGCCTGAAGCCAACTGGCACACCGCCTTTTACGTGACATGTGAGGAACTGGAACGCCGATGAATCAATAGTGTATACCATATGGCGTCTATGATGTATTCATCTCGATGGTAACCATGCATAAAATAGTAATGAACACAGCACAGAATTGATTTCAGTCCCAGCACTAAAACTCTTGACTGGAACCCTACATGGTCGACATCATATTAAGAGTATTCGTTCTAAACATTTGGGCATATAACGACACACCAACAAAATATATAGCAATGTTGCCAGAAAAAAGTGACACGTATGGGGCACTAATGAGAGCAGCACTAAACGAAATAACAACTGTGTTCTCCGTGTGATCAAAGCTACACCCAGTATTTTGAATTGTGAATGTGTAGCGCATCAGGATGATTTTTTTAACACAGTCAATACGATTGCTTACGCCATTACAGCCTTAGACGGGATTCAGCCTTTAGTGGCACATATAAACCAGACGGAGACAGAACGGACATTATTTTTCATACGTATGGGGATATTGAATAGTGTTTGGTGTCAACAATGTTTCTATTTCATCCCACAATGTGATCACTGTTGCAAAACTCGAGACGAATCCAGCCCTCCAGCCCCGATTTTAATAATCATCTGCGATCCGTATTCCATACCCCAAAATGGAATGGAATTTTAGCCGCCCCGGAACAGAAATAGTTAATCGCGAGTAGCGTGTCGGGAAAAACAACAAATGTAGTATCATTCAGCAAATCCATATTTGTAGGCCTAAAGTAATATAGTACCCATGTTCAGAAATATTTCCAGTGTGCCGGATTAGACTTGGGATACAATATCGTGTAATACTTTATCACAGATTAGACAATGTCGTGTCAACGGACCAATATGGCGAGTTGAGTAAATTATCATTTGAATGTGAATCAGTGATATAAATGAATCAACCCTTGAGCACATTATTGTTACATGAACAATTTTCACTCTGTGGTAACGGAGTTCACATCAGGCATGCAGATGTACCAATCATGCATCTGCCGATTTTATAAGTTTCTGCAACAATGTTTTGTGACGTTGATTGAAATCGTCACAATTAACACAGGATCTAGCAAATGCTACTAGGCGAGATATGTGTACGCCATATGCAGGTCCCACTGGAATATTACTGTCCAGAAAGGGATAGTTTACGATGTCGAAATTGTAATCATCTCTTTTGTCATAAAGGCGACGAGAGAGAATGCCCGCTTCATTTTTGTAGAGATATATGTAGATCTAAATATGATGTGCCTGTAGGGCTATCTGTAGTTTCCTGTAGTTTCCCCTTCACTGCGTCATTTATATAGCGATTATCCACAGCGAGAAGATCGTCTATATAGCGTTTGGTGAATGAGAAGGAACGGGCTTTGAATGGATCGGTTTTTGAAAGCGCCTGCATATAGTCATATTCATAAGAGAACAGATACAGGTCAGCCAACAGGGGTGCAATTCACACATGCTCATTGCGGTATGGGTTGTTTGGTCTTGTTTTTCTCGTCTCACCACGTAGAACAGGATGGGAGGGGTCTCGAAGTTAAGCGGAGAAATTTTTCGAAAAGTGAACGGAGGACTGGATAAGCTCATAGGCCCATACTGTCTCAGAGCATAGGTCCATACTAGGCAATTCACACATGTTCATTGCGATATGGGTTGTTTGGTCTTGTTTTTCACGTCTCACAACGTAGAACACGATGGGAGAGGTCTCGAAGTTAAGCGGTGACATTGTTCGAAGAGTTCACGGAGATCTGGATAAGCCCATAGGCCCATACTGGCTCAGTGGATAGGTCCATACTGGGCAATTCACACATGTTCATTGCGGTATTGGTTGTTAGGTCTTGTTTTTCACGTCTCGGGCTGTAGAACACGATGAGCGGGGTCCCGAAGCTAAGTGGTGATTTTTTTTTTTAAAGTAAATAGTGCTGGGTGGACGTTTTGGGGCTAGGTGAGCCCCTAGTGGTCCGATGGTGTCGTATGAGGTCTTATTTTGAAGCTCTCGTGGTGGAGCATCCGACTGGACCAATGTATCGTCTGTTTTCAATATTCCGCGCATGCGCAGTCTGGCCGTAGTATAGAAAGCAGGCATTTTGGGGGTGCGTGGGAGTGTGTTTTGGGGTAGAGATGGACTACTATTGGTACAAATGGGTCGTGGGAGATGTCAAAGTGAAGTTTTTGTGGGGTAGAGTCAGAATGGCGCGTTTTTATTGCAAGTCGTGTCAATATGCGCATGCGCAGTTCGGTGTAGTAAGTAAAGTGGTGCATTTTGGGGGTGAATGGAGGTGTGTTTGGTGTAGAGATGGACCATCCTTGGTCCGAATGCGTCGTGTGGGATGTCATCTTGTAGTTCTCGTGGTGCAGACCACGATTTGAGGGGTGTTCACGTCATCTGCGACGTCATTGGAGCCGTCATCAGTAGGAGTAGTAGCCAAAGTGGGCATTTTATGGCAGTGAAGGAAGGTATTTGGGGTAGAGGACCATCCTTGGCCCGAATGCGTCCTGTGGGTGTGCATTATACCATATCTTTGCTGTTTTATACAATATCTGTCCTGTATTATACACAATCTGTGCTGTATTATACAATATCTGTCCTGTATTATATAATACCTGTCCTGTATTATACAATATATGTCCTGTATTATACTATATATGTGCTGTATTATACCATATCTGTCCTGTATTGTAACATATATGCCCTGTACTATACAATATATGTTCAGTATTATACCATATCTGTCCTGTATTATATCATATCTGTGCTGTATTGTACCATATATGTCTTGTATTTTACCGTATCTGTCCTGTATTATGCCAAATCTGTCCTGCATTATACCATAATTGTCCTGTATTGTACCATGTCCTGTATTATACAATATATGTCCGCTATTATACCATATCTGTCCTGCATTATACCATATCTGTGCTGTATTATATCATATCTGTCCTGTATTGTATCATATATGTCCTGTATTATACAATATCTGTCCTCTATTAAACCATATCTGCCCTGCATTATACCATATCTGTGCTATATTATACAATATCTGTCCTGTGTTTATAATATTTGTCATGTATTATATAATATCTGTCCTGTATTATACCATATCTGTCCTGTGTTGTACAGTATCTCTCCTGTATTATACCAAATCGGTGCTGTATTATACGATATCTGTCCTGCATTGTACCATATCTGTTGTGTATTATAAAATATTTGTCCTAAATTATACCATATCTGTCCCGCATTATACCATATATGTGCTGTATTATACCATATCTGTCCTGTTTACAATATTTGTCATGTATTATACCATATCTGTTCTGTATTATACCATATCTGTGCTGTATTATACATTATCTGTCCTGTATTATACAATATCTGTTCTGTATTATGCAATATCTGTCCTGTATTATACCATATCTGTGCTGTATTATACCATATCTGTCCTGTATTGTAACATATATGTCCTGTACTATACAATATATGTTCTGTATTATACCATATCTGTCCTGTATTATACCATATCTGTGCTGTATTATACCATATCTGTCCTGTATTTTACCATATCTGTCCAGTATTATACCGAATCTGTGCTGTATTATACCATATCTGTCCTGTATTATACCATATCTGTCCTGTATTAGACAATATCTTCCCTGTATTTAAGAAATAAATGTTAGCTTTCCGTCCTCTAACTGCTCAGATAATGGACGGTAAAACGGAATTGGCTATTGTTTTTACACTATCCATATACATGTAATCTATCCATATGTACCCTGTCCATGTACATGAACTTGTGTACATGTTCCTTGTCCACGTAAATGTACTCTGTGCATGTCATTCTACATGTACTCTGTTCACGTCCATGTATACATACTCTGTTCAAATCCATGTACATACTCTCTGTCCATATCGCTATATAGCTGAAATATTGCGGAATGCGACGTTAAACCTTAATTCTCTCTCTCTCTCTCAATGAACATGCACTCTGTACAATGCCGCATGATGTAGGCCGGTGAGAGAACAACAACAAAAACAAGGATGGCGGGTCAATCGTTTTATTATCGCCTCCAGTACATCAGATCCAAGCTGGGGGAGCCGCGTTGGGAACTCTCCTACGTTGTTCTTCCCATCGATCAGCGCATCGCTGTCCTGTACACTCGGGTGGCACTTGTCACATGTCTAGCCCTATACACAATAGAAATATGCGGGCTGGGGAAGGAACCAATCAGTGCCACCAGAAGGCATTCACGACGTACACACCGTAACATGTTAAAACTTGTAACAAAATGTATTATACCATATCTGTCCGGAATTATATCATATCTATGCTGTATTATACCATATCTGTCCTGTGTTATACAATATCTGTCCCGTGTTATACAATATCTGTCCTGTATTGTACCATATATGTCCTGTATTATACAATATATGTTATGTATTATACCAAATCTGTGCTGTATTGTACAGTATCTGTCCTGTATTATACCAAATCTGTGCTGTATTTTACCATATCTGTCATGTATTATACCAAATCTGTGCTGTATTATACCATATCTGTCCTGTAGTGTAACATATATGCCCTGTACTATACCATATATGTCATATCTGTCCTGTAGTGTAACATATATGCCCTGTACTATACCATATATGTCCTGTATTATACCACATGTCACATGTCTAGCCCTATACACGTCATCTACCAGTTATGGTATAATAGAGCACAGATATGGTATAATACAGAACAGATATGGTATAATACAGGACAGATATTGTATAATACAGGACAGATATTGTATAATACAGCACAGATTTGGTATAATGCAGGACAGGTATGGTATAATGCAGGACAGATATGGTATAATACAACAAAGATACGGTATAATGCACAATGCACACCCCACAGGACGAAATCGGACCAAGGATGGTCCATCTCTACACCAAATACCTTCCTTCACTGCCCCCAAAATGCCCACTTTCGCTACTACTCGTACTGATGACGTCACAGATGACGTGAACATCCCTCAAATCGTGGTCTGTACCACGAGAATTACAAGATGACACCCCACACGACGCATTCGGACCAAGCATGGTCCATCTCTACACCAAATACCTTCCTTCACTGTCCCAAAATGCCCACTTTGGCTACTACTCCTACTGATGACGTCACCAATGACGTCACAGATGACGTGAACTTCTCTCAAATCGTGGTCTGCACCACGAGAACTACAAGATGGATCAAGGATAGTCCATCTCTACACCAAACACACCTCCACGCACCCCCAAAATGACCACTTTACTTACTACACCCAACTGCGCATGCGCAGATTGACGCGATTTGCAATAAAAAAAACACGTCATTCTGACTCTACCCCACAACAGCTTGACTGACACCTCCCACGACCCATTTGGGCCAATAGTGGTCCATCTCTACCTACAACAGACCTCCACGCACTCCCAAAAATGCCTGCTTTCTATACTAGGGCCCGACTGCGCATGCGCAGAGTATTGAAAACGGACGACACATTAATCCGGTCGGATGCTCCTCCACGAGAGCTTCAAAATAAGACCTCATACGACACCATCGGACCATTAGGGGCTCACCTAGACCCCAAAACGTCCACCCAGCACTATTTACCCACTACGCATGCACGCAGTGACTTTTTCAAAAAAAAATCGCCGCTTAGCTTCGAGACCGCGCCCATCGTGTTCTACAGCCCGAGACGTGAAAAACAAAACCAAGCAACCCATACCGCAATGAACATGTGTGAATTGCTCAGTATGGACCTATCCACTGAGCCAGTATGGGCATATGGGCTTATCCAGACCTCCGTGTACTTTTCGAAAAATTTCACCGCTTAGCCCCGAGACCCTTCCCAGTAACCCCCAAAAAAAGACCATATCCCATACAGGCATTTTCCCGTATAGATGCAAATGTGCGAATCAGTCCGGTAAAGTCCGTGTTCCGCTTTTTTAAAAAAATTTCTGGAGAAACTTTTACATGAACCCACCCATGACTTGATAGGCACACCCCGATAAGCCTGAGGACCGATATTAGCCCTTTTGGATAGGGTTGATAGAAGTTTCCCCCTATTGTAGGGGTAAAGTCCGTGTTCCGCTTTTTATATTTTTTTCTGGAGAAACTTATACATGCACCCACCTATGACTTGAAAGCCCTGGAGCAGGGCGTCAATTTGACACCTCACTCGACCCAATCGCCCCTGAAGATTTCCGATGATTCTCACGAAAACCCGCGTATTTGGGACTACTTTCTGTCCGCGGAGGCTTTTTTGAACGCATCACCGCCGGACCGCATCACCGCGGAAGAATTCCAGGTCAAGGTTCACCTGACCTGGTGGCGCCAGAACTATAGTGCATTTGACCTCCACAACCCTCCACAAACCGTCCCTGTCGGAACTCCCCAAGAGTTATCTCCCCCGGCAAAATAAGGCTTTAAATGCGGTGAATATACTACTAACATGGAATGAGACTCCTGCACGATAGAGAAAAAGAAAGGCAACCATACAAATATTGGCATAGGCGATTCATTTTAACACATAGTCATAAACACAATTTCTCAAATTAATATAATGAATTTGAGAAATTGTTTAAAATTCAGTGTCAACTGTGTATAGTTAAAAATGAATCGCCTTTATCAATGTGTGTACGATAGCCTTTTTGTAGGAGTCTATTCCACATTGTGTATAATTTAGATAGCGCGAAAGTGACACAGTCTAATGGTTATCTTTCGCTTTATTGTTGTGCTTCATGCTTGTACTGTCAGAATTTAACCTTTTCAGATGTCCCGGATGGGGGGAACAAATTGTACTACATTGCACGACCTTCATGCATGGCTTTTCATAAATTTCGGTAATAGGGCCTACTCTGTAACAACAGCAACAACAACAACAACACTCACACCACCTTAATTTTAATTGTGTTACAATGATAAAAGGTATGCTACTGTCACTCAGACAACAGAATATTAACAGAATGTAGGCCTGTCTGTCTATGCTTTGGTGCACATGGGCATTGCAGGAAGGTATGCCAACATTACCGGGAGAGTCTGCATGAGTTCCGGTTGGCTGGGCGAGTTCCCAGGGCAAGGTACGTAGGCCTAATGGCAAACTGGTACACCGCCTATATACCGGTACGTGGTTATGTGAGAAACTGGAACGCCGATGAATCAATAGTGCATACCATATGGTGTCTATGGTGTATTCATCTCGATGGTAACCGTGCATAAAATAGTCCTTTGTAAACACAGCACAGAATTGATTTCAGTGCCAGCACTAAAACTATCCGGGACACGTACATGTGTAGCCAGGTTAACTGGCTTCTGACACCAAATTAATAATTTAGTAGCAGTAATTATACAAGAGACGGTTCTCATTTGTGTCAGAGATGAGCACTCATAGAAAAATAAGCTGAATAGACCGATAGATTTAACCGTGTGGACTTTGTGTAGGTCTGTGTGCCGGGGATGAAAGTACAGTAGTCGGACAGGTAAGTAAGTCCGTAAACTCCCATGTCTTTCAAATACCGTGAATTACCATATTGAGAAGTCGGGGAGATACTCAACAGTCATAAATCAGCTGGATGTATCAAATATTTTAGTGGCGTCAAAATTGATCAAATCCGGCCTTCAAACAGACTTATCGTTGGAAAGCAGACTAGATGGAATTGGGCTTCGGTCGATCGACCTAAATCGATTACGGTACAGTAAGCGCTTATGTAAAACATAGACCAGAATTGCCACACCGGGTACACCATGCCATCCAGAAGGGAATCTGGGTAGAGATCCTAGAACTTGATGAATCGGTCTTTCTTGTTTTCCCGTTTATTGCTGAATCATATACGTGACCTATTTAAGATATTAGTAATTGTTCCCGACAACATATCAGTAATATGTTTAATAGCTCGACCCAAACTACGTCCATTAACGATATACAAGCCCATAATGAGAACGAAATATATGCGACTGCACATACGGTACATGAAGATTATCAATAAGGGCACTCCACAGTACAGGTCGATACTTCATGTAAGCGATCACGAGAAATCTCTGGGACCATACTTTTCTACAGCGGTGGATTGAAGACGGTACTTTGGGTATAATACTTTGTCACAGCGGTAGATTGAAGTATCATCAGCGGTGAAATGAAGACGGTAGTTTCAATATTATACTTTTGTTCATCGGTAGATACGGCACTTTGGAATAATATGATTATTTAGCGGCAGATTAAGACGGTGGGTTGATAGTCTTCTCCTTTTCGCAAGCGGTGGAATGCAGACGGTGGTTTGAATAGCCTTAGTCCGACACGCAGCCCCTACAAGATATTTTATTATACTGATTTCTATCGAATGTAGGGTCTGCCAGTTTAACCGGCAAAATCGACTTAGCTGCCGGACCGAAATGTCCGGCATTCAAAAAACGATAGTTTATACGTCATTTTCTCCACTCAAAATAATGAAACCCACCTTTTAAGTTAAATCTCGGACTTGGAATCCATTCTAAGCTTTCCGTGGGTAGTTTATTCGGGCATTCTCACAGATTTTCTGAACCAAGAAGCCAAATTTTCCGCCATGTTTAACTTCTTCAGCCAATGAAAACTCACCACCGCTACATTCTCCACGTTCGGGGACGGTCCGGTAGCTAGAAGATTTTGCCGGTTAAACTGGCAGACCCTACATTCAATAGAAATCAGTATTATAAAATATCTTGTAGGGGCTGCGTGTCGGACTAGAATAGCCTATAGTATTGGACCCTTCTACGGAGGGCCAATGATCGGCTGATGCAACAACAACAACATTTTCCCAGTTACTAGACGCCAGATTTTGAAATCGAAAACGAGGCCGCGCTATGTCATCGGTCAACTGAGACAGTCACGTGGTTGTGTATGAAGATTGGAGTGGCTCTTATAAATAGTGATCCAATGAGAATGCTCGTCTTAGTTTAAACTGGCGGGGTCGAATGACCAATCACTGAAGGGGAAACAGCTGGAACAGTACACTATCACTGTCTGTTAATATCTTGATTTAAGGTCACAAACCACCAAATATTCGCCTTACTTAATATGTAGTAAATTGGCCGAGCACATCTTGAGAAAAGTATATTCCCTAATATTCGCCGCCACACGTTTCAGTATTTAATCGGTTATTCCACATATGTTGAAAACTTTTGCACATATGTCAAAAAGTTTTCAACATATGTATAAAACTTTTCAACATATGTCTAAAAGTGCGAATTTATTCCACATATGTGTAAAAGTTTTATACATATGTTGAAAACTTTTTGACATATGTGCAAAAGTTTTCAACATATGTGAAATAGTTAATTTATTTAACATATGTATAAAACTTTTCAACATATGTCTAAAACTTTTACACATATGTCTAAAAGTTTTACACATATGTCTAAAAGTTTTCGACATATGTTGAAAAAAAGGTTTTTACACATATGTCTAAAACTTTTACACATATGTATAAAACTTTTCAACATAAGTGAAATAGTTATTTTATTTCACATATGTGCAAAACTTTTCGACATATGTCTAATAGTTGCGACAACTGCCGTAGGCATCGACTGCTCCCTGGTATCATTTTGGCGCCTTTTCCTCCTGCAAACAAAGGAACAATATTTCCACAATGATAACATATTCAGTAAGATTGACCTTGAAATGGCTGTAAGAGACTTGAGTTTGTGTGTTTATTTATCTGTGACCTAGCTGATTACTCCTACACTACCGTATTTCGATCCTGTATGTCAGATGTCTTGTTAATTCAGGCTTTGTTTCTACCCCAGCCCCGCTCTCCTCTTTCGTTTGAAGTTTGCATGGACCCACCGTAATCTGTACCACATATAGCTACCGCACACAGGGGCTTGCTGTTGGTCAGTTAATAATTTAGGATCTTAATTAATTTTCATATATACTCTCTTCGTACTCATATTTATGGAGTAGGATGAGAGTATATAAGAATATTAATATCACAATTAATAACTGACCAACAACAAGCCCCTGTGCTATACCGCAGTTTGTACGATCTGCGTTAGCTACAGGAGTAGACGTGCGTTTAAAGAAGATAGTCAAAAATGGACCTTGAATCTAAGATAATGTAGTACGATTATTATTATTATTATAAGCTTCAGTATCCTCACTGTAGTTCCACATGTCTCGCATAGTCGGAGAGACGAAAAACAAACCCCGAAGGAACAGCGCCATTTTGAAATGGTCATTAGATAACAAACATTCATGAGAGATTATACCACAGGGAGCAGTCCATTTTCTTTCCATTAACTCTCCTAGCATTTATTTAACATATGTACAAAACTTTTGCACATATGTGGAAAAACACTTTATTTGACATATGTGGAAAAGTTTTGCACATATGTGCAAAACTTTTCAACATATGTGAAATAGTTAATTTATTTTACATATGTGTAAAACTTTTCCACATATGTGTAAAACTTTTCAACATATGTGTAAAACTTTTCAACATATGTGTAAAACTTTTGCACATATGTCTAAAAACTGTTTTTTACACACATGTGGAATTCTTTTGTACATATGTGCAAAACTTTTCAACATATGTGGAATAACCGATTAAATACTGAAACGGCTTGCCATAGGTAGCCTAGCTGGCCTTTCCGCTCAAACATATGGAAAATTCAGCATACATTCCCCACCATTTTTTCGTGATGAGACCGCCAGAAATAGGGTCACCCAGTCTGACACCATTACGGCAAATTTCGGAGGTGGCCCAGATTTTTTTTCCGATTAAAATTTGATAAGGTGGTTTTGATATACTTTAGAGTCAAATATTATAAAAACATTTTAAAATATGTCACAGACCATTTCTGGCCCAGTCAGGTATAATGGCCATTCAATGTTCGCCGGAAGTCAAGTCCTGATAATAATCTGGACCCACTCACGTCAATGGAGGTTTGTGACCTTAACAGAGAGTGTGACAGTCTATGGTTTGAATAGTCTCCCTTGCTATTTGGGACCATGAGCTGAGGAGGATTGGAGACGGCTGTTTGGAGGTCATCATTTGTATACAGCTTATCAAGAAAATAGACTGCATACGTTTTCATCAGTAGTGAAATGAAGACGGTAGTTTGAATATTATACTTTTGCTCAGCGGTAGATATGGCACTTTGGATAGAGTTCAGCCTCCGCTGTCCCAAAGATTACTGTAATGGAACGAAAACGCAGGTATAGACCACTTTGCTGTTTTGCGCTGCAACCGTCTAGTGACATCAAGTCGGCTCCAGCTACTGACACATGTTAATTCAATGCAAACTGCTGCGAACATATTAGAATATAATAGAGCAATACTCTACCAATATCTACCCGATTTTCATTCTGCTATAGGGATTATTAAACCTGAAGACATACCCTTGGCAGAAATGTATAGTTTGGATATATTTCCTTTTAAATCATGGTGAAATATTTGCATAAAATGATCGTGTCAATTCTCCAGGATATACCCACTCTTTTTTTTCTCTTTTTTTCATTTACCTTAAAAACGCCTTCATAAAATAAAATAAAAATCCATTTATATATTTCTCATCTAGAGCATTATAGAATTATGAAAATATAAATCTCATTTCTGTATCTTCAGCCGTTTTCTTGTAATGTTTAAAAGAATGCATGTACTCGACGTTCCGGGAACCGAGCAGAGAATTCTGCGATAGGCCGACAGATACCGACACGTTAAAAGCTGCTGACACACGGCGCACATGTATAAATCAGAATATAATCTAGCTCTGGTATAGCCTTGTTCCATACTACGTGAGAACAACGCTATGGCTGTAAACCAGTCACTAGCTCCGGTGTAGCCTTGTTCCATACTACGTGAGAACAAGGCCCCGGCTGTAAACCAGTCACCAGATCGAGTTGTTGGGAAATTGCCGTA
>JAVTVY010031065.1:0-13379 GCA_036873755.1 Hanleya hanleyi
AGGTGCCCGTTGTGGTGGTGTTTTGGGGGGTGAATCCGGTTGCCATTCGGATTCCCAAGAAGGTAGTGAACCACTCGGCGATTGCTGGGTTTGCTGCATAAAGGCCCAGCGGTGGGGGTTCCCCACCAATTCCTGTGGTACATACATGTCTTTCAAGCCTTGAGCAAAGACCTCCCATCCTCAAGGATCCGTGTGCGATCTGCGTTTACGCATCAGGTCATTCACTAAATCCGTCATGTGGGTCCCGGAGACCACCTGATTCTGTACCAGGAGTTCGCCTTTATCATTCCAAGTCATGTTAGGATTCTGTTTCATCCGTTGTAATACCAGGCCAGCTTGTTTCTTGAACGATGCAGGTACACTCTTCAGCACTTCGTCTTCTACCCACTGTGGGGCTGTGGGTGGTACCCCTGGTAATGGCGGCTGTTGGAGCGGTGCTGAGGTCGGCGGTGTGTCGCGTGGTGGTGGTGGTGGTGGTGGGGTAGAGGGTTTTGTATTGGTCCATGAACGTCATGTACCGTTGAAGCGTCTCATTGTACCGTTGTACTTTCTCACTGTCGCTTAACCCCGGTCTCTGTAAGATCTGTTGCATCTCTCCATCGAGGCTGTTTATGGTCTTCACCGTGGGTGGGACAGGGTAGGGTGATTGGAGGTTTTGCAGGAACCGTGGTTCGACGAGGACCATTTTTTTCGTGTGGTTCATTGTCGGCCGAAGAGTCCACCCAATACTGGACCCAACACGGAAGCGGCCAACGGTGCTAAGATGGCCCCGAGAAAGCCGCCTTTCTGTAACACCTTTTTCTTTTGTGTTTGTGGCATCCGCTTCTGGACTAGGGTTCGGAGACCTGTCTTATGCTTGGCCAACTTGGTCTTCTGAGCCGGAGTCAGTGGTACGTTGCCTTTTAACAGGTTGTACCCGATCTCGCACAGACAGCGTACAAGGTCAGGGTCCGCACCGCGTACAATGGTTCGGACCAACTCGGGTAGGGCCGTCTTCAATACACGGAGCGTGGGAGCGTGCTTCCGTACTCGCGCAGACATCATGTACAACTAATGCCAGAACCCACAACTCTGCTCTTTTTATCCACCTCAGAGACAAAGTCAACCCTGCTGTGGTATTCATTCTTTTTATTATCTCCAAAAAAAATCCATCATCAAACACACACACATCCCAGCTGGGGGCGCCACTGTGGGTGTGTTTACATTATTTTTGCAAGTACACGTGGTGGGTGTCTCCGGGAAAGATGCCGGTCCGTAGTCGAAGGTGTTCGGGGGTGGCTTGCTTGAGGTCGAAGAGCATATACCCGTGCTGAGGGGTTGTGGCATCTTTAAAGGCTTCCAACGCAAACGGTGTGCAGCCGGGATATATCTGTCTCGCCAGGTGCAGCAGTTGAGTGGTATCTCTCGGGTTTTTGAAGACCACCAGGTAGTGGGCATTTAAGCTGATGTTCCGATGTTCTTTGTTTTTACTGAACAGATTCTGCACAATGTAGATGATGCTGAGCCGTCGATGGTGGCTGTCTTTGGTAAAGAGTTGGGTGACCCGCGCATTCGTCTCCGCCATGAGCTCATCCAGAACCACCAAGGTGTCGGGTTCCAAATCGGCCAGGTTGGGTAGGCCTTCCACGAACGTGATGTGGGGCATTGCTGCATACGCTGCCTGCCATTCTCCGTAACACCACACGACTCGGGCAATAGGTGGAGTGATCATGCTGTCGGCGTGTTGAAGGAGCTTCCGGACGAAGTGCGTTTTGCCGGAGCCCGTCGGTCCTGCGATGAGACACGTGAAGGGATGCTGCCACCGTGGGTCCATGGTTCGACGTGTATCCGTTGTCGTGGTAACCCGCTCTTGTAAATTTGGTACGAGTGAACTGGAGTGGTGGTGGGTACAACGTCGGTCGTCGTTGTCTGTACACTGTCAGGGATGATGATTGTGGTGGTGGGTACAACGTGGGTCGTCGTTGTCTGTTCACTGTGAGGGATGAAATCCGGTGGGTCTTGAGACGTAGTGGGTGTTCTTGGTGTAGGTGTAGAGCTTGGTGTGGAGCTCGACGTGGCTTGTACACGGGGTGTGGTGGTGGTGACTGGGCTCGATACGGGGTTGACTGGTGCTCTCTGTAGACCGGTTTCGCTGGTGGCTGGTGTTCTCAATTGGTTAAGTAACGTGCTGACATAGGCTACGTCGTAAAACACACCTCCGTACAGCACACTCAGTGCTTTGCGCGTTTTGGGAGACGCTGTGTTCAGAGACAGCTGCTGTTGGTCCATAGCACTGTGGTCGGACGTGGAATGAAGGAGGACGGCAGTGGTGTCTGGCTTTATAGGCGTTTCACCTGGTTGGCCGCGACCCAAGAATTGAAAGAACTGGGCCAGCCTTGCCATTTGACGAAATGAAACAGTTTGCCACGTCGACGTTCCGTTTTCAAAATCTGCTCCACCGTGTAGTAGTCTTGCTTTGTTTTTACGACAGGCTGTAATTCCGTCTCGTAAAACGTCCCTAGCAACGGTTCCCCTTGAAGATCTTCCAGTTCATAGACTCGCCGCTGTCGGGATAGGCGCCGTTTAATCAGGAAGTGCTCATCGCTCCAGTTGGGCAAGTAACTTTTCTCGAACTGGCCCTTGACTTTACTGATCCGTACAGGGTCCCCGACCTTGTACACCGCCTTCGTCGTTCGCTGCAATGGCCTGGGGTACAACACACGCCGGACTTGGGCTTCATTGCGTTGGGTGACGGTAATGGGCGCTCTCTCTATACTCCGGTGATAGGCTCGATTGTAACCCCTCACCAGTTTCGGGAGAACATCGATGTACCGCCTTGTATTCTTATAGGTGAAATATTTATACATGCGGCCTTTGAATGTCCTGTTGAACCTTTCCACCACGGAAGCCTTGGTCTCGTTGTACGTATGGAAGAAAAACACCTTCTGGGCTTTCAGAAACTGTTGGAACAGTCTGTTGAGGAATTCCGTGCCTTCGTCGGTTTGCAAATACAAAGGTTTGCGCCCGGTCTTGAAGATATCTTTGAACGCCGCTATGAGATTCGCCCCCGTTTTCGTCCAGATGGGTACCACCCACGCATACTTGGATAGGATATCGATGCACGTCAAGATATACCGATTCCCATCGTTGTGTTTGGCAATCGACCAAATCCGCTTGCCACTGGGCATCTATTCCTCCCACGATGACCCGGTTCCGTAGAAAATGGCGACGGACAGCTCGATGTAAGGTATAGGTGTCTTGTTTTCTTAACCAATCTCGAACTTGGGCACGTTGTATCCCCTGGGGTTTGGCCGCTCGATAGAGAGCCGACAAGGCACTATAGGCCGCCGGACTGTCCGGACTGTAGTATAAGTTATCCAGCACCTTCTCCCAGCGCTTCATGGTGACCAAATGATGATGGGCCCTGGCTCTATCGTTTATTTATAACGGGTATATCTTGGGCCGGAGTTTCTTTCTGATTTTCTTCGTTGGCTTCCACAGTGTCCATGGTAAATGACCAGTCCAACTCGTCTGATGACCGCTTGATAAGCACTTGATCCACATCTACCACAGCATCTTCCAATGCAGACCATAGATCAGGGTGAAGGGTAAAATGCACTGTACCCCCATCTAGCCGAGCCAATTGGGCAAAGAAAGGGCCGCGTCGGATGTACACATCGTGACACAAGTGGATGAGATCGCCGTCCAGTTCACCAGACAACACCCGTTTGAATTTGGTCCAGCCCGCCCGGGACAGACGAATGTGAGCCGGGCACGGTTGTGTAGGGTCCGCATGACAGATGTCTCCCACCTCCTCCATGATATCGACCTTATCCGCATACACGTGCAGGAAAACCTCGGGGGTCAAGCTGAGATACGCCAGTATTATATGCTCCGTCATGGTCAGTACGTGAATGGGACCAGATTTGACTGTCTCTCGTATTTATAGGGAGATCTCCGTGAGATCAAAGGATCAGGTGGTCATGTCACTGGGCTGACTGAGTCTAGCCGGGTAATCAATGGCATCGTCGTCGGGTTCATGGCTAGACAGTTGTTCATGGGGTTCAGCCAGCGCGTCCTCAATAGCACAAGCCCACCCCAACTGGTGTGATGATCGCTCGTCCGGTGTAAACAGCTGGTCCACAATAGGCACCACTTTCTCCAAGGCTGACCACAGATCGGGGTCTAGGATGAAGCCTCGCGTAGGGTCTTGGTAGCGGCCCAGGCGTAGGAAGAAGGTTGCACGGTATACGTAGATGGCATTGTCTATGTGGATGAGGTTTCCGTCGAGCTCGCCGCTCAACACCCGTTTAAATTTAGTCCAGCCGTCACGAGGTAGCGTCACCGTATTCGATACGGTCTCAGCGGGCGCCCAGCAAATATCTCCACGGTCTTCCACCAGGGTGACTTTATCCTCATAGACGTGTAACCCCACCCGGGGTGTAAGGGGCAGGATGGCTCGTAGGACGGGTGACATGCTTGCTCCAATGTCGAACGGTGAATGACACACACACTCTGTCTGACCCTGGTATTTATGGGCAGGTCTCTCGGTGACATGGTTGACCCAATGCCGAAGGGTAAATGACACACACTCTGTCTGACCCTCGTATTTATAGTCCCACTGTCAATGCCACAGCGCCAGGGTCAATAGGGCACAGACTAGTGTGAGGCCAACCAGCCGTCGGTGGTTCCGGCGTGAGCGCTTGTGGTCCATAGCCCGAGCATCAAGGATGGCTGTCATAGTCCAGTAGTGGTGAGTGATGGCACACCTCTCCATCGAGTGCACTCTGTCGAGGACCGCTTCTGTGAACTCGTTGAGAATCTGGCGTCGCCCCTCGTTGTCGTCGCCATCTGCAAACATGGACCGGACCACTGTTCGGTAACCCGTGAATGAATTCACCACGGTGGCATGCTGTAAAATGCGAGTCGCGTAGGGCTGGATCTCCGCCATGGCTCTGCAACCGTAGAAATGAAGGTGTGGGATCCCGAGGGACGTGTTTTATAGACCAGGTCACACATGCGCGCCTAGACGTCGGGTGTAGTCCGTGATACGTACTATTCTGATGGGTTGGTCCAAAAACGAGAGCAACAACAACAACAACAACACAGATTACAGATCAATCCTTTTATTATGCGTGAACATCATAGGAATGCATGTACTGACCTGTCTGTGGGGGTTTCCCACAATGGCGGTCACCTTCCGCCATTATCCGCCATTTTCCCACAATGGCGGTCACCTTCCGCCATTATCCGCCATTAGCCGCCATTTTCCAACAATGGCGGTCAGACAAGTCTGGACATGTCCAAAGGTCACGCCCCATTCACCCAAACCGGAAGTGACGTCATTTTTACATCCGGGTGAAATAGGCGTGGATTTAACCTCTCCCTACATTGACGCGCGCGCGCGCGCGCTGCGGCCGGAGAACCCGCGCGCGCGCGCTGCGGTGGGGGGCCGGAAAAGTTGGAGATCGTTTTAGTGAAAACCGGAAGTGACGTCACACACTTGCGCAGACCCACCACACCACGTGAACGCCATTGTAGAGAAAAAAACCCCAGTACGTGACAGACACAGACAAGTCTAGACATGGCCAGAGGTCACCCCCCATTCACCTCAACCGGAAGTGACGTCACACTTGTTCATTGGACCATTAGTGGCGCCCCTAGCTCCAAAACGTCTAGCGGGACCCATACAGGGTCCAGTTTTCGACACTAGGTGACCACATCCCGACGAAATGGCCAGTTTTCGACACCGGATGTGCCGCCATCTTGAACATGCGTGTCGCCCTCTTGGATATGGCCCATAATGCACCGGGTCAAAATACTCGCTTCTGATTGGCTGAGAGCTCTGTGACGGATTTGAAATACTCGCTTCTGATTGGCCGAGAGCTCCGCATTGCTGTCTGCGCATGATATTCCTACCGTACATCCAACCCATCAGATGCCCCTTCACGAATGCTTCACTTTGATATCTCACTCGACCCCATTGGTCCACTAGGGACGCCCCTAGCTCCAACACGGCTATTTTCATACACTTGGGCCACCGCGCATGCGCAGAATGCCGCTATTTCAACCCCACACCCAGCCCATCAGATGTCCCTTCACGAATGCTTCACATTGATACCTCACTCGACCCCATCGGACCATTAGTGGCTTCCCTAGATGCCAAAACGTCTATTTCCATACCCTCGGGCCACCGCGCATGCGCAGAATGACGCTATTTCAACCCCACACCCAGCCCATTAGATGCCCCTTCACGAAGGCTTCACTTTGATACCTCACTCGACCCCATCGGACCATTAGGGACTCCCCTAGATGCCAAAACGTCTATTTCCATACCCTTGGGCCGCCGCGCATGCGCAGAATGACGCTATTTCAACCCACTAGTCCAGTGAGATGCCCCTTCACGAATGCTTCACTTTGATACCTCACTCGACCCCATCGGACCATTGTTGGCTTCCCTAGCTCCAACACGGCTATTTTCATACCCTTGGGCCACCGCGCATGCGCAGAATGCCGATAGTTTAACCCCACATCCAGCCCATTAGATGCCCCTTCACGAATGCTTCACATTGATACCTCACTCGACCCCATCGGTCCATTAGGGACTCCCCTAGCTCCAACACGTCTATTTCCATACCCTTGGGCCACCGCGCATGCGCAGAATGCCGATAGTTCAACCCCACAACCAGCCCATTAGATGCCCCTTCACGAATGCTTCACATTGATACCTCACTCGACCCCATCGGTCCATTAGGGACTCCCCTAGCTCCAACACGTCTATTTCCATACCCTTGGTCCACACGAGTTGTCTCCCTTGCGTCAGTGTGTGCAGATGGCGCTATGGTTAGGATCGACGCCGTGATGTGGAAAGGGCATTCCCACACCATCCTGGAGCCGCCATTTTGTTTGTTGATTTCTTGCGGAGATACACGGGACAATAAACGCTCAACCCTAGGGTGGTACAGATGCTAGACTGATCCTGAAGGAAGAGTTTGACCCGATTGGAGATATCTGATCATCCTGTGATGATCGGGAGAGCCGGAATCGATCCGGAATATACATTCTATCATCTTGTACCCACACGCCGCCATTTTGACCACACACGCCGCCATTTTGACCACCACACGCCGCCATTTTGACCACACACAGCCGCCATTTTGGACACACTCCCACAGCCGCCATTTTGAACACACACAGCCGCCATTTTGACCACACTCCCACAACCGCCATTTTGGATACACTCCCACAGCCGCCAATATGCAGATCGAGTTGTCTCCCCCTAGTGCGGGTTTTTGCCACCAATGTGTACAGATGGCGCCACCATCGGATGTTGTGACGTCATAGTTACATCCGGGTGAAATAGACATCCAAATCCGTTAACGCTACTACTCAGATGTCATGGATTGACATTTAGAAGACGTTTCCTGTTAAAAAGTTAACGGTTTCTGTTATAACACCCAATTCTTTAGACGTTTCCTGTCAAAAAGCAAACGTTTCCGGTAGTAATATTCTAGACTTTTAAATGTTTCCGATTGAAAGGATAACGTTACCGGTTGTGATCGTCCAATCAGTTTTTTACTTCTTTATTACTGTAGACGTTTTCTGTCAAAAGCAAAGGTTTCCGTTAGTAATATTCAAAACTTTTAAACTTTTCCGGTTTAAGAGAAAACGTTTCTGGTATGTAGTCTACTTCAACCAATCAAAACCGTCCTACAAATTAGAGTCTCTTTGGCGCCGGATCGGGCCGAGTGTGAACAATGAAAGACCCAATCCAATGTTGAAAGGCTACTTACCGGCAAATGGTTTCTTAAACAATATGACGATCATTAGCCAAGTTGACATGGCTTCATTCGTTCCTTTACTACGCCATGATGCCTCTCAATGAACGTACATGTAAACTCCGGGATCCCACGGCTCTGTGGGTCGTTCGGCTCTATCCGGCAATAAAACAACCCCTACCAGCTATCTGTCCATTTGTTTTATCAAATTCGGCAAAGAGTTTGATTGCCGTGAAGAGCTCATCCGTCTGCAATCAGTCTTCAAACATCAACGGTCGGTTGAATTCTCCGCCATTATCTTCATACGGCCGGTCACGTGAGCACGATCCGTTGCTGATCACGTGACACGTACTAATATAATGGCGAAGAATCCAACCGACTGTTGATGTTTGAATACTGATTGCAGACGGATGAGCTATTCACGGCAATCAAACTCTTTGCCGAACTCGATAAAACAAATGGACAGAGAGCTGGGAGGGTTTGTTTTATTGCCGGATAGAGCCGAACGACCCACGGAGCCGTGTGATCCCGGAGTTTACACGTAAGCTCATTGAGAGGCATCATGGCGTAGTAAAGGTACGAACGAAGCCATGTCAACTTGGCTAGACGATCATCTGCCTGGCGCAGTTCAAACCGTTGCTCCGCTGTGTGCTCCATGTTGGGAATATATAATATATGCGCGAATATTTGTAAGGGTTATTTTGATTGGTTAAAAACAGACTACATATCGGAAACGGTTTGTAGGACATTCACACGTTTTGATGTTGAGGTTTGAATATACGCAGCACAAATAAAAAAAATGATTGGACGATCATAACTACCGGAAACGTTTGCGTTTTGACAGGAAACGTCTTCCAAACGTCAATTCACGACATCTGATTGGTTGGTGCAAGTTTAAAACTTTAAACTTTCACAAATTTTGAACGTTTAAAAGAGGGGTTTACGGCGCGAACAACCTTTCATAGATATGACTAAAATATTGTTGAAAGCGACATTAAATCCTATTCACTCACTCAATATTTGGCTGCACCCACCGAAGACAAGACTGGTGGCCGCAGACCTCAGAGACACGATTATTTCCCAACCCAGATCACATGCCCGGCACTTTTATCATCAACAGAAATATTTTAAACGCCGACACACTAAGCTGAAAGTACCGGTACGGTCCTAGAAATAAACTTAGTCAATAGTCATAATCGGCGTCCCAACGCTGTGTCCAAAATTTGAAAGAGCAAAAACGTTTAACTTCCATATCTCATAATTATAGATACACCATAACTCCGCTAGATTTCTTAGGGGAGATCCTAATCGACCCGTGAAATGAATCCACAGAGCCTATGAACCATGCCGTTATACCCCCCTCAAACCCAGAAAAAAACACATTACTCAGTGCTTCGTGTTGTCGGTTATTTTTGAGTTATATTAGCTACGAAAAAAATAGTGTGGAAGCCATTTCAGCACCAGAATTGTGTTGAAAATAACACAAATTGTGTTAGAATCAACACTAATTTGTACTGAACTCAACACAACTTTGTGTTGATATATGAAGTTTAACACAAAACCATGTTGATTTAAACACAAAACATTTTGTGTTGAAGCCATTTTAGCTCAAAATTGTGTCCCACGAAACTCCCTACTACGAGAAGAAACTCTATGAGAAATGGTAGCCCCAAATTCTGGGGGGAGAGTAGGCGCGTATGATTTTCCGGCCAGTCACCATAAACTGTTTCCATCAAATGACGTCGCTAAGGTGCACAGATTAGTCTCTCGGTAATAGGACTAAACTACCCGAGGTATATGACATCTGCTGAGTATAACTGTGTGTAAAAGCGCGGAAAATTGATTAATTATTCCTTCACAATCAACTCTGAAACGAAGCGATATAAGTTGTCTCCCTTCTCAAACGTTTTCCTATCGTTTATTAATAAACGGCAAAAAAACAACTCATCATTATTTTAATTTCTGTGTTAAGAATGAATAGATTTTTGGCTAACAGAGAGAGAGAGAGAGAGAATTAGGGTTTAACGTCGCATTCAGCAATTTTTTGGCTAACATCTTCCATTGTTGTTTTACTTTGTAAGGTTAATTCATGCAAAAAATTGTTCACCAATCCCTTCAAATAATTAACACAGTCGCTAATAATTCTGTTAAAATCCCACTGATAAGACAATGGCATGCTTTATCGTCATGAGTATATAAGGCAATCAAATCGCCTACACCGGTAAGAAGACTACACCGTTCAAGTGTTTCAGATTTTGAATTGAATATTGACTGTTAATGAAGACGGAAAAAGTTCCTTGGAGCGATGATGTAAGAGGATGCCTCGCTATCAAAATAGGGGCATGTCTCCCATTCACGCGAGAGTCGTGATCTCATTATTACGAAGCCATGGCTCTCTTAAGAATGTGGACAGACCGAGAGGTCCCGGCAACGTCACTTTTGATGTGAGAGAGTCCTTTCCCTTTAGGCTACTGGCGTGGTTTCTGGTTGACTTTGACAAAGCCGGCCCCATATGAGAGCGGACTGTCGCACCACTATTAAAATAGTCCTTTAGGCAACCTCTGCCAGAGAAGTGAATTGTTTTCAATATTCTTTCCAGTCTCTGTTGCGAGGAATAATTGAAGGCCAGCGGTAGGTGATTGGAGTATGATATGTGTTTGGTTTCGCTGTGAGTTTGATTTTAACTCAATGCCTAATAAGGTATTGCTAAGAGGGACTATTTGGGTGCCTGTGCACCGCTTTCTGAAAGCAGAGAAAAAAGCCAAAATTATGACGTCATTTGTACGAGCGCGCATAACTCAAACTTTCGATGGGCGACCCCCGTCAAGAAGTCTGTCCGGTTGTAGCACTTGCATTAAAGTACTTCTTGCCGAAATATTGGAGCCTAGACTTAATTAATGAATCGAGGAGATGCAATTCGTTAGCAGTTTTTAACATTGCCGCCAACGTAAATTGTAATAGTGGTCTGGACCCAGTGAGGACTATTCCGAACAACTAATCCTTGTACGGTACTAAAAAACATATCCTCATACCACTCCCAATAATAATCATCCGGTTTGGATATTAATTTGCAGAAAAGAGATTTGTCATCCACACGTGACATATTCGGATGTCATTACGACGAGGGGCGGGTCACCAGGGAGCTGGACCCTGATGTCACGTGGTCTACACTGGCTATGCGGTCAATTCAGAGATACAGAGCCGTGGAAGAAGCATCTGGTATGTAATTAATTAAAAAGAGCATGATACATCTGATAAGATATCCGTCTACAGACTAACTGTGTCGTTGTTTGGGCGTATATGGGTTTGAAATACAGAAATATAGTCCGTCATTCAATATTCAGCCGTGAGTAGAATGTAAAAGGAGAGTTCGAACGCAGGGAAGCCGGGAAGCCGGGAAGCCAATAAATTACCCATGGCGATATCTCGGAAACTAAGACGGATAGCGACTCGCGGCTTACGGCGTCGTATTCCTCTCGTATAGATGTACGATAAATGTCCTATACAATTTTATCGCCCGACGGTAACTTTCGCCTCAATTAGACGATAATCGGTGTCGCCTGATTCAGCGATTTCTCGAGAAATAAGCGACACACGCGCACGCGGTTTGCGGCGTTGTATTCCTCGTGTCTATGTCTACCGTAAAAGTCCTATACGAATTTATCGAATCTCGGTAACTTTCGCCGCTATTCAGGTGCGCATGCGTGGTGGACCTGGTGTTGGTGGTGGTCGTGGTGGTGGTCGAGGTGGGAGTGGCGGTTGTAGTCGTGGTGGTGGACGTGGCGGTGGTGATGGCGTCTGTAGACAGTATATACCCGTTATCGCTATTTTCTACATTCAATATGTATTTAGCTACACACGTTTCAAAGCTATCGGACATGTCTGAACACGCTTCATAGAACTAGTATTGACGTATTCGGATAAAAGAGGAGGATGTGGAGAATAAAATACAGACAAACCAATACGAAGATTACAAAATAAACGCTTTATTCATCAACTTATAGCACTGCTTTACAAATAAAGAGAGAAAACTGCTTTGTTGTGGCTATCATTTCGGCATCTAGCCTTCCATTCAATGTTTATCTACAAATATTTCTATTAGGGTCTTTACTCGGAGTCCTCGCTCTCACCGTCATCAATCAACTTATCGAATAAGCATTTCCGCATCTTAATCGTCTGTTTGAGTGCTTCCTCGTAGTCTATGTCGTATATCGTCTGTAGACGCCTCGTTGTTTTCAAAATCTCGTTATGAATATAATCGCTTTGTAGCTTTTGTATGTTCACGAGGAGATTGCAGTATTTTTGACGTAAAGTCTTCATCATCGTCGGAATATAATCCTCCATAGCACTTGCATCAGACTCATCCTCGTCGTAACCTTGGCTTGTATATCGCTGTTTTCTCTCGTCAATGTCAACCTTACAATCTTTCGCGATAGGTTTACCGAACATGCTTTTCCACACGTTATATTTGACCCGTTTCCGCAAGTGGATAGGTTGATCTATTTTCCCAGGATGGTTGAGTTCGTCATATGAAGGGTAGATTCTCTTTCGTCTTGTCATTTCATTCCCGCTTCTATGGATCATCTGCCTCTGCTCGGACTCATCATTTTCATTCCGTTTGAACCACGGTGAATCCGTCCCCGTATATAATCCCTCTCCCACTTGTTCATTCCTCTTAGCGAACCATGCTGGATCGTGAGATGGTATGCGTTGAATTTGAGTTGATGGATTATGAATTGAGGCTGGGCGAGGTTGTTTTCCCTCTTTCACGAGTTCCTCATCGCCTGATATTACAATGGTAGACAGTCTGTCCTTTTCCGCTGTATGGGGTTTTAAATCGATGAACAGATATCCGTACGGACGAGATGTGGCTTGGTGAAATTTTGTCATGAAATGTGTCGTATCCCGAGGAAAGATCCGTCTCGCGAACGTGCTAATTTGCTGTCTATCAATAGGATTATTGAATAGAACGAAATACTGGCAGTTTAGCGTGATATCTCGAGATGCCTTGCCTTGAGGGAAGAGATTCTGAGTCAAATAAATTACGGACAAATTTCTGTGATGGGACCCTTTGGTGAATAGGTCGGCAACTTTCGAATTGTCCTTGGCCGCACTCATCAGGTCATCTAGCACTACCACGTTGGTCTGCTCGGAATCGAAGTAATACTCTTCGCCGATGTCATGAGGAATTTCTGGGACGAAGCTCACATTCTGTAATCGCGTATTCTCGTACGCGGGCTGCCATTGGCTATAACACCATACAACGCGTGTCGGAGCTGGGGTTGCCACACCTTGCTCTAAGAACTTCATCACCCAAGACGTCTTTCCACATCCCGTAGGCCCGCTTACCGTCATCGTATAGGGATGCTCTACTCCACTCGGTTGAACTATAGCGGGATTCCGATGTGTCTGTTGGCCGTGTTTGCATTGAATGTGTCGGAGCATACTATCGCGACGAGAGAAGGTTCTCCGACAGAAATTACACATCCACGACATGTTGATTAGTCAACCGATACAAATAGACTGATGAGGGAAACGCTTTAATCCCTATATATAGACACCACCACCACCACCGCCACGACCACCAACACCACCACCACCACCACGACCACCACCAACACC
>JAVTVY010031066.1:0-12043 GCA_036873755.1 Hanleya hanleyi
TGTTCTCAGTTGGTTAAGTAGCGTGCTGGCATAGGCTACGTCGTAAAACACACCTCCGTACAACACACTCAGCAGGGTTAGCACTATCACCACAAAGCCCACTTGCGCTTTGCGCGTTTTGGAGACGCTGTGTTCAAAGGCAGCTGCTGCTTGTCCATAGCACCGTGGTCGAACGTGGAATGAAGGATGACGGTAGTGGTGTCTGGCTTTATAGTCGTTTCACCTGGTTGGCAGCGACCCAGGAATTGAAGGAACTGGGCCAGCCTTGCCATTTGACGAAATGAAACAGTTTGCCACGTCGACGTTCCGTTTCCAAAATCTGCTCCACCGTGTAGTAGTCTTGCTGTGTTTTTACGACAGGCTGTAATTCCATCTCGTAAAACGTCCCTAGCAACGGTTCACCTTGAAGATCTTCCAGTTCATAGACTCGCTGCTGTCGGGGTAGGCGCCGTTTAATCAGGAAGTGCTCATCGCTCTAGTTGGGCAAGTAACTTTTCTCAAATTGACCTTTGACTTTACTGATCCGTACAGGGTCCCCGACCTTGAACATCTCCTTCGGTGCTCGCTGCGATTGTATGGGGTACAAGACACGCCGGACTTGGGCTTCATTGTGTTGGGTCACGGTAATGGGGGGCTCTCTCTATACTCCGGTGATAGGCTCGATTGTAACCACTCACAAGTTTCGGGAGAACATCGATGTACCGCCTTGTATTCTTATAGGTGAAATATTTATACATGCGGCCTTTGAATGTCCTGTTGAACCTTTCCCACCACGAGCCTTGGTCTCGTTGGCACGTATGAAAGAAAAACTTCCAGCTGGGCTTTCAAACTGTTGGAACGGTCTGTTGAGGAATTCCGTGCCTTCGTCGGTTTGCAAATACAAAGGTTTTGCGCCCGGGCTTGAAGATGTCTTTGAACGCCGCTATGAGATTCGCCCCCGTTTTCGTCCGGATGGGTACCACCCACGCATACTTCGATAGGATATCGATGCACGTCAAGATATACCGATTTCCATCGTTGTGTTTGGCAAAGGCGCTCATATCGACCAAATCCGCTTGCCACTGGGCATCTATTCCTCCCACGATGACACGGTTCCGTAGAAAATGGCGACGGACAGATCGATGTAAGGTATAGGTGTCTTGTCTTCTTAACCAATCTCGGACTTGGGCACGTTGTATCCCCTGGGGTTTGGCCGCTCGATAGAGAGCCGACAATGCACTATAGGCCGCCGGACTGTCGGGACTGTAGTATGAGTTATCCAACACCTTCTCCCAGCGCTTCATGGTGACACAATGATGATGGACCCTGGCTCTATCGTTTATTTATAACGGGTATATCTTGGGCCGGAGTTTCTTTCTGATTTTCTTCGTTGGCTTTCACAGTGTCCATGGTAAATGACCAGTCCAACTCATCTGATGACCGCTTGATAAACACTTGATCCACATCTACCACGGCATCTTCCAATGCAGACCATAGGTCAGGGTGAAGGGTAAAATGCACTGTACCCCCATCTAGCCGAGCCAATTGAGCAAAGAAAGGGCCGCGTCGGATGTACACATCGTGACACAAGCGGATGAGGTCGCCGTCCAGTTCACCAGACAACACCCGTTTGAATTTGGTTCAGCCCTCCCG
Source organism: Hanleya hanleyi (assembly GCA_036873755.1). Classification (NCBI taxonomy): domain Eukaryota; kingdom Metazoa; phylum Mollusca; class Polyplacophora; order Lepidopleurida; family Hanleyidae; genus Hanleya; species Hanleya hanleyi. The sequence goes on from JAVTVY010031066.1 coordinate 1,633, forward strand.
GGACAGACGAATGTGGGCCGGGCACGGTTGTGTAGGGTCCGCATCACAGACGTCTCCCACCTCCTCCATGATATCGACCTTATCCGCATACACTTGCAGGAAAACCTCGTGGGTCAAGCTGAGATACGCCAGTATTATATGCTCCGTCCTGGTCAGTACGTGAATGGTACCAGATTTGACCGTCTCTCGTATTTATAGGGAGAACCCCGTGAGATCAAAGGATTGGGTGGTCATGTCACTGGGCTGACTGAGTCTAGCCGGGTAATCAATGGCATCGTCGTCTGGTTCATGGCTAGACATTTGTTCATTGGGTTCTGACGCCGCTTCTCTCAGGGCACGAGCCCACTCCAACTCGTCTGATGACCGCTCGTCCGGTGTAAACAGCTGGTCCACGATGGGCACCACTTTCTCGAAGGCTGTCCACAGATCGGGGTCTGGGGTGAAGCCTCGCGAAGGGTCTTGGTAGCGGCCGAGGCGTGGGAAGAAGGGTCCACGGTGTACGTAGATGGCATTGTCTATGTGGATGAGGTGTCCGTCGAGCTCGCCGCTCAACACCCGTTTAAATTTGGTCCAGCCGTCACGGTGTAGCGTAACCGTATTCGATACGGTCTCAGCGCGCGACCAGCAAACATCTCCACGGTCTTCCACGAGGGTGACTTTATCTTCATAGACGTGTAACCCCACCCGGAATTGTAAGGGGAAGGATGGCTCGTAGGACTGGTGACATGCTTGATCCAATGACGAACGGTGAATGACACACACTCTGCCTGACCCTCGTATTTATGGTGAGGTCCCACTGTCAATGCCACAGCGGCAGGGTCAATAGGGCACAGCCACTATTGTGAGGCCAACCAGCCGTCGCTGGTTCCGGCGTGAGCGCTCGTGGTCCATAGCCCGAGCATCAAGGATGGCGGTCATAGTCCAGTAGTGGTGAGTGATGGCACACCTCTCCATCGAGTGCACTCTGTCGAGGACCGCTTCTGTGAACTCGTTCAGGATCTGGCGTCGCCCCTCGTTGTCGTCGCCATCTGCAAACATGGACCGGACCACTGCTCGGTAACCCGTGAGTGAATTAACCACGGTGGCATGCTGTAAAATGCGAGTCGCATAGGGCTGGATCTCCGTCATGGCTCTGCAACCGTAGAAATGAAGGTGTGGGATCCAGAGGGACGTGTTTTATAGACCATGTCACACATGCGCGCCTAGATGTATAACGTACTATTCTGATTGGTTATGTGGCTCCTATAGAGATAGTACCTTATCAACAATGGGGACTACTTGTTCCAAAGCCGTCCATAGATCGGGGTCCAGGGTAAAACCACCGTCGTTCAGACAGAGGAGTCGAGCGAAAAAGGGACCGCAGAAAATGTAGACGTCGTCACACAGGTGAATGCTATCACCGTGCAGGTCACCCAACAACACCCGTTTCAAGGTAGTCCATCCTTCCGGTGACAAGAGACGTGCGCTTTGGGTTCAGGCGTACACCAACACCTAAGTCCGCTATCGATGAGGTCCACTCGTTTGGGGTAAAACAATAGGGTGCAGCCAGGTGTAAGCCTCCGGGTAGCCACAGTCCCTTCTTTCACCTCGGGGTGTAGTAAGTCATCCACCTCGGGGAGTACATCTTTCAGTGCCATCCATAAGGGTGGACAGAGTGTGATATAGGTACCTCCACTCTGTTCCAACCGGGGAAAAAGGGAATCCTCTCCAGCAGTGTGTATGTGCACGCCGACTTCCACGTGCATGAAATCCCTTTCGGGCTCTTTTCCCTGTAACAATCGTGTCAATCTTCATCTTCTGCGGTGCGTCTTGGACCAGCTCCAGGTGATCGTCATTGACGAGGAGGTAGACGTCGGACGTCAGTTGGAATAACGTAAGCTCTGTTCCGCTCGCTGCCATGGTGGGGAATGAAAAGCGAACGGTTAGAGAGGTGGCTTTATAGTGTACCTGTTGGGTAGGGTTTTATACACCGTGTGAGTCATGGGCACTTGCTATACTCGCTTGCGCCATAAGGTCAATAAGGTTAGAAATGCGCTTTTTTCTACTACGCCCTGTGACGGCCCTTCGTGAATGGGCGTAACCTGTGAACATCATAGGAATGCATGTAATAACCTGTCTGTGGGGTTTTTCCACAATGTCGTTCACCTTCGTGTTTTTTCGGGTACGTCCGTGTCTTTTCGGTCAAGTCCGTGTCTTTTTGGTAAAGTCCGTGTCTTTTCGGTAACGTCCGTGTCTTTTCGGTAACGTCCGTCATCCGGATATATATGAGGGTCTTGAGGGGGACCACTGTATGTGACGTGTTGTATGTGTTTTTCTCGGCGACGTCCGTGTCTATCATCCGGGCACATCACGTCTGCGCCTGCATTGGGGTATGTATGAGGGTCTTCATGCGTGCGCACGCTGCGGATTCACCCACGCACTGCCGGTGATGATGCGCGCGCTGCGGCATCAGATCACCCCCGCGCGCGCGCGCTGCGGCCGGGGCAGGCCGGGAAAAACCCCGGAGGTTGAACATCCGGACGTCTAAGAGAACATTGGAACTCTTCTGGGTTTGGAGGTGAAACCCGGAAGTGACGTCACAACCCACGTGACCTGCGCAGTAGAATGGAAACGACACCCTAGTCTAGCCCCCTCACATAGGCTTCACATGGATACCTCACTCGATCCCATCGGCCCACTAGTGGCCCACCTAGACCCCAAAACGTCTTTGTCCACTGCGCATGCGCAGAGTGACGATATTTCAATCCCGCACTCACCCCATCAGATGCCCCCTCACATAGGCTTCACATTGATACCTCACTCGATCCCATCGGATCATTAGTGGCCCACCTAGATCCCAAAACGTCCACCCCGTATGGACCTATACACCCATAGCCATGCAGTATAGGCCTATGGGCCTACCCAGGCCTCGGTGACTTTTTCCAAAAATTTCACCGTTTCGCTCCGGGACCCTTCCCATCGTGTTCTAAATGACGAGACGTGAAAAACAAATCCAAGCAACCCATATCACAATGAACGTGCGTGAATTTCCCAGGTTGGACCTATACCCCCCATGGCCAGCCTATGGGCCTATATACAGACCTCGGTGACTTTTCCCAAAAATTTCACCGATTCGCTCCGGGACCCTTCCCATTGTCATTTTCTTGGCGAGACGAGAAAAACGCGACCCCACAAGCCATAGTAAAGCCCACGAAAAAAATTGACCATCCCCATACCCCATACAGGCATTTTCCCTTATATTGTATAATACAGACCCCTATTGTAGGGGTAAAGTCCGTTTTCAGCTTTTTATAGTTTCGGGAAAAAATCCTAATTTTACACGCACCCACCCCATTGACTTGATAGGCAGGTCCCAATAAGCCCGGGGACCGATACTAGCCCTTTTGACTAGGGTTGATAGGTGTTTTCCCCTATTTAGGGGTAAAGTCCGTGTTCCGCTTTTTATAGTTTCGGGAAAAAATCCTAATTTTACATGCACCCACCCATGACTGGATGCCCCTTCACGAATGCTTCACTTTGATACCTCACTCGACCCAATCGGACCATGCAGCGTATTTCAAGTCTAGGGACTACTTTTCCTCCGCGGAAGCTTTTTCCCGCGACCGCATTACCACCAGACCGCATCACCGCGGAAGAATAATCTGACCTCCGTGACATCTTCGGTCACCTCCGTGTACGACATTGTGGGGAAAACCCCACAGACAGGTCAGTACATCATGCCTTGATCACGTGATCGCATCGACATTGTGGGAAAAACCCCAGTACATGTTCCGCTCACCGAAAAGACACACTCGACACAATCTCGGACAATGTAGGACATTGAACCTCGATCCGCACTGGTAGGAATCCATATTGGCATCCATATTGAAAGAATAATATCACGCGGAAACTCCGAACGACGCATGCCAGCTGTATGACTTCCGTTACCATGGACACTGATGGAGATTAGCTCAAGAAGAAAAACCGAGAGAAATACCTCAAATTAGAAGAGATTCTTCCCGGGTAGAATCAAGGGAATGTCCATTTCATTTGGATATATATTTTATCGTTTTTTTAATACAAACGAGGACAATGTGAGGGGAAACACATCCTACAGCATGTGATGTGCCTCACGTGCGGCGGATCACGGTTTACAGCTGAGAGCTGTAAAATCCTTCCACCATTAATACGCGAGGTGTTATGACTTCACGGAATAAGCCGAGCAGTCGCGAATGCGAAAAGACACGGAGATGAACGACATTGAGCCCCCACAGACAGGTCAGTACATTTGTACATATCATATCATGTTCACAGGTCACGTGCCATTCACCCAGACCGGAAGTGACGTCATACGGCAAGGTCACGCTCCATTCACCCAGACCGGAAGTGACGTCATACGGGACTGGTGGCACCCCCTGGCGGAAAAAGGGGAACCAAGAGTTACCTCCTTGGAAAACTCGCGTGGATTTGCTTCCTCCTTACTACTATAATGCCTTTGCTCCTCGTCTGACATCAGGGCTATGTAGCAAAGCCAACCCATATCTTCGGATATGGACTCGACGTTAAACCATAATTCTCTCGCTCTCGCTCTTCGGATATGGACATCTTTTCAACCATACAGAGGGGAAAAATATACGACGCATTGGCTATCTCTCATAATTCGTTCGAATATGGCCATAACCGCCGAAGTCATGAGGTTACGAACGCGATTGGGAAATCGTAATAATAATATGATTGATCTAAGGTGGTACGCACCCTTTCATGCTTATGTTCCAATATTATTTTAAGTTCCCGTGCATTTCATATCAATATACGAAAAAGTACAGACACCAAAATATTCAATTACTATAACGCTGCCAAGTCCACACTTATTCAAATCTGAGAACAACAATGGAACGAAGAGGCCCTCGGCGGCCGAGTGGTCTAAGGCGCTTGGTTGGAGACAGCTAGCTCCACACCGCTGAATCGGCACAGGTTCGAGTTTCGCTGGTGCAGCTGTGAAAGTTTGCCAGTTACTTGCCGACGGACGGCCGTTCTCTCCGGGTACTCCGGCTCCCTCCACCAACCAGACTGGCTGTCGCATATGAATGAAATAACCTTGAGTGTGGCATTAAAACAAATCCCCATCCCCCCGCAGAGGTTGGAGAAGATTCAATCGGGTGTCGAGTGGTGAACCAGATTGCACCCTCATCCATTTGTGTCACGGTGTCTTTCACGGTCCCTTCTTTGCTTATCTGATTTGGCCGAATGGGCCCACGATGTATTTCACCCTCCATCCCGATCTATACATTTCCTTCGAACATGCTGTGCCGGATGTGCTTGCAGAGTACCGATCAGCCTATAGGCATTTGCAGTTAAAGCGTCCTTGGGAGACGCACCTGCAGAGCCCGATTCAATAGGGGGTGCATCGCCGAGACTTGGCACCAGTCGACGACCGACCAAACGACGAGGCATATCGAAGACCCTGGACAAAATGGCCTTGTCCACTCACAGTCGTGCCTTTCCACCAACAGTGAATCGATTGTGCGGACCGTGTTGGACAAGGTTGAGTGAGTGAGGAATGGGATTTAACGTCACTTTCAACATTATTTCGGTCATATCGCGACGAACCAACTAGGAGCGAGTGAGTGAATAGAATTTAACGTCGCTTTTAACAATATTTCAGGTATATCACGACGAACCAACTAAGCACCACCCAGCCCAGTTGTGTTTCTGCTAATTCAAAGAAGAAATCTTTGAAGCAACATGGAACCAGACATCCTCCATCCACCCTATAAAACACTGAGGACAGCGCACAAGACACTATGGTGGCCGATAAGGGACATCGCTGCATTGTCTCAGGCATGTGGTTTGGTAACACGAAGGCAGGATGCGAAGTGCGAAGGCAGGATGCGAAGTGCGAAGTCCAAACACGAAGGCAGGATGCGAAGCGCGAAGTCCAAACACGAAGGCAGGATGCGAAGCAGGATGCGAAGCGCGAAGTCCAAACACGAAGGCAGGATGCGAAGCGCGAAGGCAGGATGCGAAGTGCGAAGTCCAAACACGAAGGCAGGATGCGAAGTGCGAAGGCAGGATGCGAAGCGCGAAGTCCAAACACGAAGGCAGGATGCGAAGTGCGAAGGCAGGATGCGAAGCGCGAAGTCCAAACACGAAGGCAGGATGCGAAGCGCGAAGGCAGGATGCGAAGTACGAAGTCCAAACACGAAGGCAGGATGCAAATTGCGAAGGCAGGATGCGAAACGCGAAGTCCAAACACGAAGGCAGGATGCGAAGCGCGAAGTCAAAACAAATGCCACTGCGCATGACCCGATGAAAGCGAGGCCAGGCCGCCATTTGCATTATTTTATTTACCAATGCCGAGACCAGAGTATAGTCGCCTTTCTCGTCGGGATGGTTTACATGAAGAATAAAGTTTGTATGTGTTTAGATATACGAGCACATGACCAGTCTTTCTTTATTACCGGAACCATTTCGTCACTGATACAGTCAATATCGCTGATTTTCTTGATTCAAAGTATAGTTCATTTATGCTCAATTTTATTACAGAAGACAACGTCATCCGTCAGTATTTTAACGTCGGATATATACGAATGTGGAGATTTGCCAAATTCTTCACATCAATCACGACATCTGCTATACAATAATAATATGGCCGGACATTTTACATAAGATTGGAAAACATACAATAAGTGTTTCACAGAAACCAAGCATAATAGTATTACATATACTGTATCACAGAAAATTAGCATATTAAATACCGGTATATATAATTGTATCACAGGATCAGAATTTGATTACAAAATATGGAGGACGACAAATGACGTTGGACGCAAAATTAAAACTAAAGAGGAAAACAAATAAGGGATCAAATTTTGAAATCTCCAGCCTCGATAATAAATTTGACTAAATCAATCAGTTGTCGGTGACAGAATCTCTCAGCATTTAAGAATACTGGAAAATTTCAACTTGGTGATATACATATATGTTAAATAATACTTGGGTATATACTTAAGACTTGGGTATATACTTAAGAGTTGGGTGGGTTCATGTTCCTGTTGCTTCAATGGATTTTGCTGAGAAGCAACAGGAACTCGATAATGTGATGTCTAGCACTGTAATATCACTTGTCTTTATTGCACCATGTAAGTGTCCTGTCTGTGTCTTGTGCGCTGTCTTCAGTGTTTTATAGGGTGGATGGAGGGTGTCCGGTTCCATGCTGCTTCAAAGATTTCTTCTTTGAAGTAGCAGGAACACAACTGGGCTGGGTGGTGCTTAGTTGGTTCGTCGTGATATAGCTGAAATATTGTTGAAAGCGACGTTAAATTCTATTCACCCACTATACTTAAGACGAAAATTACATAGACCAGGACATTCCAACATGAAGTGGAATTCGTCATCAATCTTCTCTGTGTTGCAAAATTTACAGACACGTGAATCTAAAAATGTGTTATCATAACGACCTCGTTCATTTGGTAGGCAGTGGTTAGATGTTCAGAATGTACAAACAGCAAGTCTGAATTTTCCGGGCAATCTCACCAAGTAATTTTCAAATTTGAATTCAGTTGAATTTTGCAAAGGTACGTATTCTTTAGCTATTGGAAAGATAGCTATCAAAGGGTGATAGGAAGACTCGGGCTTCACATCATAGGTTTCTGACAATGTTACTGTTTTAAACCATAACATATAGGACAATCGTGTCAACACAATTAGGATGGGTGTGGGTAGAAATGCCGTCCATCTTGAATGGGTGTTTGGGGGTAGAGATAGACCATATTGGTCCGATTGGGCCATATGAGGTCTTATTGTGAAGCTCCCTTGTGGTAGCGTCGGTTGGATGGGTGTGTAGTCAATTTTCACCATTCTGCGCATGCGCAGTCTGGTAGTAGTATGGAAACCGAACATTTTGGTGGTGCGCAGGGGTCTGTTTGAGCGATAGAGGGGTATATCTCATCCAACTATAGTGATTAGGGTGTGGAGCTCTCGTGGTGCAGACCATGAATTGAGGGATGTTCATGTCATCTGTAACGTCGTTGGTGACGTCATCAGTAGGAGTGGTAGCGAAAACGGGCATCTTGGGGGGTACGTGGAGGCGTGTTCGAGTGGTTGAGGGGCCACCCTTGGTCCAAATGGACCGTGTGGGTATATCCTATTGTAGCTCTCGTGGGGTAGAGTCAGACTGAGGTGTTTATTTTTTGAAGTCACGTCAATCTGCGCATGCGCAGTTGGGGTATAGTATAGAAAGATGGCATTTGAATGGACGTTTTGCGGTAGGGACGGACCATTCATAGTCCGAATGGGTCGTGTGTGGGCTTATTTTAACCCTACCTGGCCTGGGGGCGAAATGCCCCCAAATGCCCCCCCCCTACCAAACTTTTTACGCTATCTCCGGAACGACAAAAAATGGAGAGCTGAAACTCTGTGACTTCATAGCTTATCATATTGGGATCATTTTGAGCCTATTGGCATAATCCCCCGGGCAGAGGATCATGGGAAAATTCAAGATGGCGGCCACGTGGGGTCCCAGAAAAGTGATATTTTTGTCATATTTCTTCAAAAAAAATTCTGCTTTTCCGCGAAGAAAAGCGGGCAAGACCTACTTTATTTCACATCACATTAATATTTACCAATTTATCATGCAGTTTTTGCGGAGAAATTGCATAAATAAAAAATTCGAAAAATCGGACTGCAAAATCGACCCAGAAATGCCGTTTTTGAAAATGACGTCACTGTGACGTCATCAAAGCGGCCCTCTTGGATTTTTTACATTTTCTGGTAGAGCTTGATCCAAGGGTATAGTGTGGCAAGTTTCAGTCCCATAGCTCAAGGGGTAGGAAATATAATTAGGAGGGGCCGTTTCAGTTTCAGCCATAAGAGGTCTCAAATTGCCCAGGCAAGATAGGATTAAAGCTCTCTTGGGTAGCGGCAGATTGGACTGGTCTGTAGTCCGGTTTTATCATTCTGAGCATGCGCAATCTGGCAGTGATATAGAAAGCGGCATTTGAGGTGGAAGTTTGGGGTCGATTTGGCCATCCATGGTCCAAATATACCATGTGGGAGAGGAGCTCTTGTGACGTCATCAGTAGTGGAGAAAGCGTCGCTCGATTGCACACTTGAGACATGCCTACACCTCTATACACTAACCGATAGGGGTTTGTATCCAGAACTTATGAACTCAAGCATACTGGTATTGTTGGGTTGGACAGGAGTAGAGTTACCCCCCCCCCTTTAAACTGACGTCATTGTGACGTCAGCAGTAGGAGAGAAAGTACATTTTTGGATGTGCTATTATAAGCATAAGTTAGATGGGGTCATATTGAAGCTCCTGATGGAATGTCAGCGTGGGTGCGTGTGTGTGTGAAGGTGAGTCGGTAATTGAGTGATTGAGTGCGAGTCAGCGATTGAGGTGTGCTCAACGTCAGTGAGGTGTTTGCCCAACGCCCGTCTTACCGCAGCTATGCTGGTGAGTGAGTGATACATCTGCAAGGTCCACGAGTCACCCGCATGGGCGACGCGACGCTTCCTCTACTACTGATGACGTGATCAATGCCGTCACGGCTGACGTGGACATCCCGCAAGTCGTATTCTACACCACAAGAGCACCCACTCCACATGGTATATTTGGACCATGGATGGCTCACCTGGACCCCAAATTGCGAGATGCAAGAGGTGAGAAAAATTGACGATGTCTGGTGACTAAAAAGCAAGCATATGACTCTAGAGGAAAGCATCCCTCGGCACCTAACATTCAGACCCGAGAATATGGAGGATTCTCGAACGTAGCCTTAGTATCTCAGCTGCGCTTTTATTGCAGCTGTTTATGTGGAGATTATGAAGTACGACGTCGTACGACTAAATTTCCCACCAAACTCCCACCTCAAATGCCCACTTTCTATACTACTCTCAGATTGCGCATGCGCATATTGATGAAAACGGACTACACACCAGTCAAAATAAGAACCCAAGCGACCCATTCGGACAACGAAGGGTCCATCTCTACCCAAAAACGTCCCTTCAAAAGCCATCTTTCTATACTACAAACCAACTGCGCATGCGCAAATTAACGCAACTTTCAATAGAAAAAATCACCCCAGTCTGACTCTATTCGACACGAGCTACAATAGGCTACCCCACACGGTCCATTCGGACCAAGGGTGGCCCCTCGATTGCCCGAACATGCCCCTTCACACACCAAAAGTGTCCGCTTTGGCCACTGGGCATGCGCAGAATGACGTCAGTTCCACCCCAGTCCTATCCAGTTGGACGCTCCCCTACGAATGCTTCACGATGACATCTCACAGGACCCAATCGGACCACTATGAGTCCACCTAGACCCAAAACGTCCACCACAGCGCTACTTGCCCGGTGCGCATGCGCCATCAGCACTTTTAAAAAAAAAATCAGCGCATGGCCTCGAGACCCCTCCCATCGTGTT
>JAVTVY010031067.1:0-13306 GCA_036873755.1 Hanleya hanleyi
GAAATCGCCAACACAAGAAAATAGTAGTTTTCCTGCAAATGGATTCCTTGGGGGCGAGAGAATTTTTCATGACGGAACAAGAAAGTGATGAAGTAAACCTTTGTTCTTGAGTTAATAAACAGGTATGAAGTGTCATAAAGGACCCCTCTCCCCATTAAATTAGTAAATGTATGTTTTTTGTTTCACAACAGTTCAAACATGGGAGATAACTCCACAGAAGAAATGCCATATACATGTAGGGGAAAGAACTCTGAATATTCCAACCTAACACAATGTCAGCTAAACTTGATTCAGTTTTGGGGAACTGTGACCTTGAACTTTGACAAATTGATCTCAAAATGTATGGCTCCTCTTTGCCATTCAAGATAGGTATACTCAAAGTTTGGTACCAATCCATACTTGAAACTAGAGATATCGCATGGACAACAAATGTTAATGGGCGAATGGACAGAAAGCAACATCGCATTACACGATCAATGTATCAATGGGCACAAAAAATCATGATTTTTATGAATTTCATGATTTTCGGTGTCACAGTGACCTTGACGTTCGGCCTTGACCTACATTTTGGTATGTAACACATCATCCCCCCTAATGTATCTACTGACACAAAAAAAGTAATTTTTAAACATTTCTTGATTCTGGGGTGACAGTGACCTTGACTATTGACCTTGACCTAAATTTTCGTACATGACAAACCGTCTCCTCGTAATTCCTTAATGGACAAAAAAGTCACAGTGACCTTGACCTTTGATCTTGACCTACATTTTGGTATGTGACACATCGTGTCCCCCTCATGTATCTATTGACACAAAAATAATGCTATTTATAATAATTTCCTGATTTGGGGGTCAGTGACGTTTGACCTTCGACCTTGACCTAATTGTTGGTATGCGGCACTTCATTTCCCCCTATTGAATCCACTCTAATGATTTCCTAATTTTTCGGTGACAATGACCTTTGACCTTGATTCTGGGGTCACAGTGACCTGGACTATTGACCTGGAACTAAATTCTGGTACATGACAAAACGGCTCCCCGTAATTTCCCAATGGACTAAAAAAATCATCATTTTTTAACAATTTCACAATTTTGGTGTCACAGTGACCTTTGGCCGTGACCTATTTTTTTTGTATGTGACACTTCATTTTCCCCTACTGAATCCACTCACAAAAAATAGAAATTTTTAATGATTTCCTGATTTTTCGGTCAGACTGACCTTTGACCTCTGATCTCTGACCAGGACCTACATTCGGTATGCAACACATCGTTCCACCTAGGGCATCCACTCACCAAAAATTAGAACTTTTGATGAAAAACTGTCAATGATCAATGATTTGCTGATTTTAGGCAACAGTGACCTTTGACCTCTGACCTCGACCTCAATTTTGGTACGCGACACATCGCCTCCACCTAGCGTATCCACTCACGAAAAATTGCGACTGTGGATAGAAAACTTTCACAGATATAGACCGGACACGAACACTTCATTGATTTCCTGTTTTTCAGGCCAGTGACCTTTGACCTCTGACCACGACCTTCATTTTGGTACGCGACACGTCGCCTCCCCGTAAGGTATCCACTCACCAAAAATTGGAACTGTGGATAGAAAACTGTCCCAGATATAGACCGGACACGAGGGACGGACAGACGGACAGACAGACAGACGGACGGAAACCGCCATCACATAATACGTCCGCCTTTTGGCGGGCATATAAAAAAACGAGAGATCCTGAAGGATCTTGGCGCCCACCATTGTCCGATAATTGTGAGCTAATGACTAGAGGATATTTTTGTCCATTGTTACTAAGAACAAACGATTGATTTGTAATTTTGTTTACAGAATTTCGAAAAAGATCGGAAAAGGGACACTGAAAAACACCAAGATATAATCTAAGTTTCAGGAGTTTCAAGATCTCTAGAAACTGTACTTATGTCGGTTGTTATAATACAAGAGAAATGAGCAAAGTTAGTCTGAAAGTAAATGTACATGTACGGAGGATCCTATCGCCTTTGTTTTGTAGTATTTTTATTTATTTATTTTTTTGCACTTATCATTGGGTACTGGAAGCGAGGACCAATCTCTTTGACACTTTGGCATGAGCTATGAAACATACTTAAGATTTGATAATTAGGAACGAATGCTAATTCTGTTCTGTTTACTGGGCTAGTTTGAGATATCTCTTTAAAGATACCATGCTCGAAAATAGTAAGATGGTACAATACTTAATACTGAAGGGATCCGGTCCGCTCAGTAATGTTGAGACTTCGAAAGTGCCTGAATACTGATGATCTCCTTTGGATCGAAACATGCAGTAGTCTACAGTTGCCGAGTTGTGACATTGAGTCACAAGAGTGACGTCCCTTGATGTAGCCGACCCACCGGCAGACGAAAGGGTGGAGCAGTTCACTTGCTACCGCATGGACTGAAGAAAACTGATTTAAAATTTGAAGAAATACATTTTAATTCCGAATTATTTGAACTCCTTGATATGGAGGGTGAAGGTATGGATATTCTCTATAGTCAATATATAGAATGTGCCCCACCGTTTGATCTGCCGACTCTTGTGATGCAATGTCACAACTCGAGAATACCGTATTAATTTGAAGCGTAACTTGGATTTTCGAATTGGACCAAAAAAGGTATCTTGCACTACTAGGCCCCGGGCCCTGAGAATTCACGATAACAATGTTTCAAGGGGAAATTTAAGATGGCCGCCTTGTGGCCATATTGGATTTTCGATTCGGACCGAAAAAGGTATCTTGCACAACTAGACCATAAAAGGAACCCGTGTTCCAAATTTGAGAAAGATCCATGCAGCACTTCCTGAGAAATCACGATAACAAAGTTGCATGGAAAAATCCAAGATGGCCGCCTGTTGGCCATATTGGATTCTTGAAGACCATAAAAGGTGTCTTGCACAACTAGACGACAAGGAGAACCTGTGTACCAAATTTAACAAAGATCCATGCAGTAGTTCCTGAGAAATCACAATAACAATGTTTCATGGGGTAATCCAAGATGGCCGCCTGATGGACATATTGGATTTTGGAATCGGACCAGAAAAGGTATCTTGCACAACTGGACAACAAGGGGAACCTGCGTATCAAATTTGAGAAAGATCCAGGCAGTACTTCCTGAGAAATCATAACAAAATCTCATGGGGAAGTCTAAGATGGCCGCCTGGTGACCATATTGGATTTTCGATTCGGACCGAAAAAGGCATCTTGCATATCGAGACCCTAAGGGGAACCTGTGTACCAAATTTGAGAAAGATCCATGCAGTAGTTCCTGAGAAATGACGATAAAGTTTCATGGGGAAATCCAAGATGGCTGCCTTGTGGCCATATTAGCTTTTCGATTCGGACTGAAAAGGTATCTTGCACAACTAGACCCTAGGGGGAACCTGTGTACCAACTTTGAGAAAGATCCATGCAGTACTTCCTGAGAAATGACGATAAAGTTTCATGGGGAAATCCAAGGTGGCTGCCTGGTGGCCATATTGGATTTTCGAATCGGACCAGAAAAGGTATCTTGCACAACTAGACCCGAAAGGGAACCTGCGTACCAAATTTGAGAAAGATCAGTGCAGTAGTTCCTGAGAAATCGCGACAAAAGGTTTCATGGAGAAATCCAAGATGACTGCCTCGTGGCCATATTGGATTTTCGAATCGGACCAAAAAAGGTATCTTGCACAACTAGACCCTAAGGGGAACCTGTGTACCAAATTTGAGAAAGGCCCATGCAGTAGTTCCTGAGAAATCGCGATAACAGGGTATCATGGGGAAATCCAAGATGGCTGCCTGGTGGCCATATTGGATTTTCGAATCGGACCAGAAAAGGCATCTTGCACAACAAGACCCGAAAGGGAACCTGTGTACCAAATTTGAGAAAGATCCATTCAGTAGTTCCTGAGAAATCACGATAACAAGGTTTCATGGAGAAATCCAAGATGGCTGCCTGGTGGCCATATTGGATTTTCGAATCGGACCAAAATGGGTATCTTGCACAACTAGACCCCAAGAGGAACCTCTGTACCAAATTTGAGAAAGATCCATGCAGTAGTTCCTGAGAAATCGCGATGACAATGTTTCATTGGGAAATCCAAGATGGCTGCCTGGTGGCCATATTGGATTATCGAATCGGACCAAAAAAGGTATCTTGCACCACTAGACCCCAAGGGGAAACTGTGTACCAAATTTGAGAAAGATCCATAAAGTAGTTCCTGAGAAATCGCGATAATAAGAATTGTTTACGGACGGACTGACGGACGGACGACGGACCACGGACAAAAAGCGACTTGAATAGCCCACCATCTGGTGATGGTGGGCTAAAAACAGGGGGGCAAGGGGAGGAAAATGCCCCTCCAACTCAGGTAGGGTGAAGATATCTTGAGACAAGGCGTCAATGATATCGTGACGCCATGATGGTGTCACGGCAGATATAATGGCATTGAAAACCTTTGATTATTTTGGTCATACATTTATATTTAGAGAAATCCATGCTAGCATCAATACGAAATAGCCAAAACAGGCGACATTATATCTCGATGCCATACAAATGTGTTTTCAGTTACTTTTGGCTGCGACCATGTACAGTATAAAACTTTACTAACGTAGCAGCAGAGCAAATGTTTCCAATGTAAACTCCACCACTCCTTTGGTTTGCCACACCGAAATAAATAGTTTCGTCCTATATTCCGAAAAGATTTCTCATCAATTTTGCGAGAAACAAAAAGGGTAAAAACGTGGGAGTGTTCTTCTCGAAAAAAAAAACTGGTTCTCAGCATTACTCCTCTCTTTCAGAAATGAGATCCATGCAGTAGTTCCTGAGAAATCACGATAACAATGTTTCATGGGGTAATCCAAGATGGCCGCCTGATGGACATATTGGATTTTGGAATCGGACCAGAAAAGGTATCTTGCACAACTGGACAACAAGGGGAACCTGCGTATCAAATTTGAGAAAGATCCAGGCAGTACTTCCTGAGAAATCATAACAAAATCTCATGGGGAAGTCTAAGATGGCCGCCTGGTGACCATATTGGATTTTCGATTCGGACCGAAAAAGGCATCTTGCATATCGAGACCCTAAGGTGAACCTGTGTACCAAATTTGAGAAAGATCCATGCAGTAGTTCCTGAGAAACGACGATAAAGTTTCATGGGGAAATCCAAGATGGCTGCCTTGTGGCCATATTGGCTTTTCAATTCGGACTGAAAAAGGTATCTTGCACAACTAGACCCTAGGGGGAACCTGTGTACCAACTTTGAGAAAGATCCATGCAGTACTTCCTGAGAAATGACGATAAAGTTTCATGGGGAAATCCAAGATGGCTGCCTGGTGGCCATATTGGATTTTCGAATCGGACCAGAAAAGGTATCTTGCACAACTAGACCCGAAAGGGAACCTGTGTACCAAATTTGAGAAAGATTCATGCAGTAGTTCCTGAGAAATCGCGATAAAAGGTTTCATGGGGAAATCCAAGATGACTGCCTCGTGGCCATGTTGGATTTTCGAATCGGACCAAAAAAGGTATCTTGCACAACTAGACCCTAAGGGGAACCTGTGTACCAAATTTGGAAAAGATCCATGCAGTACTTCCTGAGAAATGACGATAACAAAGCTTCATAGGGAAATCCAAGATGGCTGTCTGGTGGCCATATTGGATTTTCGAATCGGACCAGAAAAGGTATCCTGCACTACTAGACCCCAAGGGGAACCTGTGTACCAAATTTGAGAAAGACCCATGCAGTCAGTCGTTCCTGAGAAATCACGATAACAAGGTTTCATGGAGAAATCCAAGATGGCTGCCTGGTGGCCACAATGGATTTTCGAATCGGACCAGAAAAGGTATCTTGCATAACTAGACCCCAAGGGGAACCTGTGTACCAAATTTAAGAAAGACCCATGCAGTAGTTCCTGAGAAATCGCGATAACAGGGTATCATGGGGAAATCCAAGATGGCTACCTGGTGGCCATATTGGATTTTCGAATCGGACCAGAAAAGGTATCTTGCACAACACGACCCGAAAGGAAACCTGTGTACCAAATTTGAGAAAGACCCATGCAGTCGTTCCTGAGAAATCACGATAACAAGGTTTCATGGAGAAATCCAAGATGGCTGCCTGGTGGCCATATTGGATTTTCGAATCGGACCAAAATGGGTATCTTGCACAACTAGACCCCAAGGGGAACCCCTGTACCAAATTTGAGAAAGATCCATGCAGTAGTTCCTGAGAAATGACGATAAAGTTTCATGGGGAAATCCAAGATGGCTGCCTTGTGGCCATATTGGCTTTTCAATTCGGACTGAAAAAGGTATCTTGCACAACTAGACCCTAGGGGGAACCTGTGTACCAACTTTGAGAAAGATCCATGCAGTACTTCCTGAGAAATGACGATAAAGTTTCATGGGGAAATCCAAGGTGGCTGCCTGGTGGCCATATTGGATTTTCGAATCGGACCAGAAAAGGTATCTTGCACCACTAGACCCCAAGGGGAAACTGTGTACCAAATTTGAGAAAGATCCATAAAGTAGTTCCTGAGAAATCGCGATAATAAGAATTGTTTACGGACGGACTGACGGACGGACGACGGACCACGGACAAAAAGCGACTTGAATAGCCCACCATCTGGTGATGGTGGGCTAAAAACAGGGGGGCAAGGGGAGGGAAATGCCCCTTCAACTCAGGTAGGGTGAAGATATCTTGAGACAAGGCGTCAATGATATCGTGACGCCATGATGGTGTCACGGCAGATATAATGGCATTGAAAACCTTTGATTATTTTGGTCATACATTTATATTTAGAGAAATCCATGCTAGCATCAATACGAAATAGCCAAAACAGGCGACATTATATCTCGATGCCATACAAATGTGTTTTCAGTTACTTTTGGCTGCGACCATGTACAGTATAAAACTTTACTAACGTAGCAGCAGAGCAAATTTTTCCCATGTAAACTCCACCACTCCTTTGGTTTGCCACATCGAAATAAATAGTTTCGTCCTATATTCCGAAAAGATTTCTCATCAATTTTGCGAGAAACAAAAAGGGTAAAAACGTGGGAGTGTTCTTCTCGAAAAAAAAACTGGTTCTCAGCATTACTCCTCTCTTTCAGAAATGAGATCCATGCAGTAGTTCCTGAGAAATCACGATAACAATGTTTCATGGGGTAATCCAAGATGGCCGCCTGATGGACATATTGGATTTTGGAATCGGACCAGAAAAGGTATCTTGCACAACTGGACAACAAGGGGAACCTGCGTATCAAATTTGAGAAAGATCCAGGCAGTACTTCCTGACAAATCATAACAAAATCTCATGGGGAAGTCTAAGATGGCCGCCTGGTGACCATATTGGATTTTCGATTCGGACCGAAAAAGGCATCTTGCATATCGAGACCCTAAGGTGAACCTGTGTACCAAATTTGAGAAAGATCCATGCAGTAGTTCCTGAGAAACGACGATAAAGTTTCATGGGGAAATCCAAGGTGGCTGCCTGGTGGCCATATTGGCTTTTCAATTCGGACTGAAAAAGGTATCTTGCACAGCTAGACCCTAGGGGGAACCTGTGTACCAACTTTGAGAAAGATCCATGCAGTACTTCCTGAGAAATGACGATAAAGTTTCATGGGGAAATCCAAGGTGGCTGCCTGGTGGCCATATTGGATTTTCGAATCGGACCAGAAAAGGTATCTTGCACAACTAGACCCGAAAGGGAACCTGTGTACCAAATTTGAGAAAGATCCATGCAGTAGTTCCTGAGAAATCGCGATAACAAGGTTTCATGGGGAAATCCAAGATGACTGCCTGGTGGCCATATTGGATTTTCGAATCGGACCAAAAAAGGTATCTTGCACAACTAGACCCTAAGGGGAACCTGTGTACCAAATTTGAGAAAGATCCATGCAGTACTTCCTGAGAAATGACGATAAAGTTTCATGGGGAAATCCAAGATGGCTGCCTGGTGGCCACATTGGATTTTCGAATCGGACCAGAAAAGGTATCTTGCACAACTAGACCCCAAGGGGAACCTGTGTACCAAATTTGATAAAGATCCATGAAGTAGTTCCTGAGAAATCGCGATAAAGTTTCATGAGGAAATCCAAGATGGCTGCCTGGTGGCCATATTGGATTTTCGAATCGGACCAGAAAAGGTATCTTGCACAACTAGACCCCAAGGGGAACCTGTGTACCAACTTTGAGAAAGATCCATGCAGTACTTCCTGAGGATTCACAATAACAAAGTTTCATGGGGAAATCCAAGATGGCTGCCTGGTGGCCATATTGGATTTTCGAATCGGACCAGAAAAGGTATCTTGCACAACTAGACCCGAAAGGGAACCTGTGTACCAAAGTTGAGAAAGATTCATGCAGTAGTTCCTGAGAAATCGCGATAAAAGGTTTCATGGGGAAATCCAAGATGACTGCCTTGTGGCCATATTGGATTTTCGAATCGGACCAAAAAAGGTATCTTGCACAACTAGACCCTAAGGGGAACCTGTGTACCAAATTTGGGAAAGATCCATGCAGTACTTCCTGAGAAATGACGATAACAAAGCTTCATAGGGAAATCCAAGATGGCTGTCTGGTGGCCATACTGGATTTTCGAATCGGACCAGAAAAGGTATCTTGCACAACTAGACCCCAAGGGGAACCTGTGTACCAAATTTGAGAAAGACCCATGCAGTCGTTCCTGAGAAATCACGATAACAAGGTTTCATGGAGAAATCCAAGATGGCTGCCTGGTGGCCACATTGGATTTTCGAATCGGACCAAAATGGGTATCTTGCACAGCTAGACCCGAAAGGGAACCTGTGTACCAAATTTGAGAAAGATCCATGCAGTAGTTCCTGAGAAATCGCAATAAAAGTTTTCATGGGGAAATCCAAGATGACTGCCTCGTGGCCATATTGGATTTTCGAATCGGACCAGAAAAGGTATCTTGCATAACTAGACCCCAAGGGGAACCTGTGTACCAAATTTAAGAAAGACCCATGCAGTAGTTCCTGAGAAATCGCGATAACAGGGTATCATGGGGAAATCCAAGATGGCTGCCTGGTGGCCATATTGGATTTTCGAATCGGACCAGAAAAGGTATCTTGCACAACAAGACCCGAAAGGGAACCTGTGTACCAAATATGAGAAAGACCCATGCAGTCGTTCCTGAGAAATCACGATAACAAGGTTTCATGGAGAAACCCAAGATGGCTGCCTGGTGGCCATATTGGATTTTCGAATCGGACCAAAATGGGTATCTTGCACAACTAGACCCCAAGGGGAACCTCTGTACCAAATTTGAGAAAGATCCATGCAGTAGTTCCTGAGAAATCGCGATAACAATGTTTCACTGGGAAATTCAAGATGGCTGCCTGGTGGCCATATTGGATTTTCGAATCGGACCAAAAAAGGTATCTTGCACAACTAGACCCCAAGGGGAAACTGTGTACCAAATTTGAGAAAGATCCATAAAGTAGTTCCTGAGAAATCGCGATAACAAGAATTGTTTACGGACGGACTGACCGACGGACGACGGACCACGGACAAAAAGCGACTTGAATAGCCCACCATCTGGTGATGGTGGGCTAAAAACAGGGGGGCAAGGGGAGGAAAATGCCCCTCCAACTCCGGTAGGGTGAAGATATCTTGAGACAAGGCGTCAATGATATCATGACGTCATGATGGTATCACGGCAGATATAATGGCATTGAAAATCTTTGATTATTTTGGTCATACATTTATATTTAGAGAAATCCATGCTAGCATCTATAGGAAATAGCCAAAACAGGCGACATTATATCTCGATGCCATACAAATGTGTTTTCAGTTACTTTTGACTGCGAGCATGTACAGTATAAAACTTTACTAACGTAGCATCAGAGCAAATTTTTCCCATGTAAACTCCACCACTCCTTTGGTTTGCCACACCGAAATAAATAGTTTCGTCCTATATTCCGAAAAGATTTCTCATCAATTTTGCGAGAAACAAAAAGGGTAAAAACGTGGGAGTGTTCTTCTCGAAAAAAAAACTGGTTCTCAGCATTACTCCTCTCATTCAGCGGCAACAATGTATTGAGGCGAATATCAGAAAATCAATAGGTGTCATTTTTCTAAAAGCATGGTTTAATTAACGAAAACATTGAATTAAGTTGAACGCTTCAATGGAAAGCACAATACTTAAATCGATGTATGTTTTATATATCCAATATGCTTATTAATTGTGTTGTGATTTCCGGCACAGTCGACAACCCTTATAAAGTGTCCATCCTTCGATTCACAGCAATTTTGATTCACAGTGGTGTTGAGAAAAGCTGGCAAAAAAATCACTAATATTAAGAGCTTCTAGACTGGGGACTATAATTATCGAAATGCTGTATGATCGAGGCACATATTGTGTATTATTCATTCACCATCCGCGGCAGTGCTTAGAGGGAGAAAAGTTATCATCAAATGATATGAACCACATTTTAGCCCATAAAAAGATTACTATCGCCACCTATTACAGCCAAACTGGGTAGCTAATAGGATACGACGAGGAGCCGAAATCGACTATTAGAATTATACAATTTCGTTATCCAAATGAAAGCATATTGGACTTTGGAATGTCGCGTATCAGGATAGAATGTTATCTGTCGAATTGTCCATATAGCGCTATGAAATATTAAATATCAGGTCTGTTCGCTTGAGCCCCAAATATATCTGGCCAGCTACTCTCTTCGATTTTGTTTTAACTTTCACCTCATGTAACCGTACATATATTGTGAGAATGTGTCTCTAGTTTACTGGCAATGTTAATTTCGCATATTAAGTTTAATGTGTTTTTTCCTGAAATAATCATGCTAACAGATAGTGTCTTATTGAATATATGTAAACACTCACCTTTTCTCACAATAGCTGCCGCTAGCCCAGCTGTATGTTTAAGATCTTCATTAGCTGAATTAACTATTGCGTCAACATGGCATTCCGTCATATCTCCTGCCAAAGCCAGTATCTTGCGATCTTTCGAAAGGGTGGCACATGCTAAGGTTCGGAACATTTGACCTCTTGGTGTCGCGACCAAGTCTTCATCATTGCCAGTGAAGTTCTGTTCAGAGACCTCTGTGATTGAGCTGGAATATTTCTCCGCTAAATTGGATAAGAATTCCTTCCCCTTCTCTCCTCGAAGATACTTTGGAATTCCTGGCTTTTGTATGGAATGTCGTTTAGATTTAAGTGTCCCGGTCAGCTGTTCCAGTGTTTGCTTCACCTGCGGCACGCCAGCTGCAGTGCCCGTGACGAAAATCCCTGGTTTATCCATATCGACATCTATCCTGATTTTGACACGGTTTTCCAGCGATTTCTCCAGATTTTCTATGACATCCAGCCTGTATGTCTTGATGAAATTAGCCTCGCCAATATCCAGCGGACACAGCTCTGTCAGAAAAGTGTTGGCTCCGATAAAATCGTTCAAGATTTCAAGCACGTTTTTGGAGACATCACTAGTGGCCACAATTGTTATTGCTAGGTTTTCAGCATCTGGACAAATTTTCAGAACTCCTGTATACAGCCCTTCAAGCTCTTGAATTTTGTTGTTCCAAAGAGAGGTTGATAGGAGTGGCACACCTTCCGGTTTGATTGGCAATTTGCACTCCGCAAAGCAACCTTCGATGAAATGAATACCATTAACAAGCTCAGTGTCTGTTGGGGCATACACATAGACTTCAGAACCTTGGATATCCCAAACAGCAGTGGTGTTGTTCTCTTTCAGTCTTACACTCAGATATTTCTCTGCCTCTGGGTTCTGCATCAGGCCAGTGATACGGGGTGATAAGGATATCTTCCTCTGCCTAATCGTGGTAATTTTATCTTGTATGGCCCGCTTTGCAGCTTCTACCTCGGTTGCCAATCCCCTCAAGTCTATGGCGCCCTGATGACGATTCAGCTGAACTTGCAACTGTGGATATGAAATGCTCATGTTTACTGGAAATTCAAGCAGATCCACATATTTCAACTCAAGATGTTTTACCTGTACGGTCTCTGTGATGGTTTTCTGTTGTCGATCTAGCTCATCCCCAATCGTCCTTCGCTTGTCTGTCATCTTCAAATGACACTCATTGACGAGATTAGCTTGACCAGCAATGATAACCCTGCACTTGTCGTCCTCTATCAAGATAATTCTACCTTCTTGCGGATCCAACATATTCTCATCTTGAAGATGTGTCTTCAGCTTTGGCCAGGCTTCTTGTAAAAATATCACATCTTTGACATCAAGCATGTCCAGGAAGCGTTGTAATCCATCTAGAACCGCATCCTTCCATTCTCGAATGGACTTCCTGATATTTTTCATTTCTTTCTTCAGCAAGCAACAGATTTTCAAAGAGGATGGACAGTTTGAAGACAAATCTACTTCTCCGTACAACTTATGTAACTCTGCATTGAGTAACTGCTGCGTAGAAGGTGAGCGCTGTATGAACTGTATCAGGTAAGGATCGAGATTGGATTTCACGACTGGCTTGGGAAGTACCACTGGCATCGGTGTATCATCTATAGACACGAGCCCAAGACAGTCATAGTGTACACAGACATCTAGATTTTGACGACGCAGAGAATGTTTCTTTCTGAGAATTTCGTCAATAACTGAAAGTATAAATGAGGAAAATTTTATGAGCACTCACAAGGAATTATCGAATTTGCTGAAATATTTGATAAAAATGTAAGATAGGGTATAACATACTGTACGAAACTGCATTATACTGTGTCGGACTAGAGGCCTGATGATACATATAGCGGCGTCTTCGACTGCAAAAAGAAACTTGACACACAACTATGTATACCTGGTGTCATCGGGGACATGGAAATACGGCGATTTGGAATGTCGGTTTGCATCCAGTAATATTTTTACGTATATTCGTCAAATTAAACAATTAGTAGATAGATGTTGTCCACGAGACACTTTAGCATCGCATCAAATGGTGTCCAGTAGAGAAATGAAAAGATATCACTTAATTTCGTACAAAGTGTCAAACCCATTTTATTAGCCCACCATCATCAGATGGTGGACTGTTCAAATCGCTTTTTGTCTGTGGTCCGTCGTCCGTCCGTCGTCCATCGTCCGTCCGTCAGTCCGTCCGTAAACAATTCTTGTTATCGCGATTTCTCAGGAACTACTTTATGGATCTTTCTCAAATTTGGTACACAGATTCCCCTTGGAGCCTAGTTGTGCAAGATACATTTTTTGGTGGGATTCGAAAATCCAATATGGCCACCAGGCAGCCATCTTGGATTTCCCCATGGAACTTTGTTATCGTCATTTCTCAGGAACTG
>JAVTVY010031068.1:0-12562 GCA_036873755.1 Hanleya hanleyi
CGGCGTAATTAGCCTTCTTTTCGTTATGGGTTACGTAGAAATGAATGTCCTTCTTCAAATACGCTTTCACCCATCGGTTGTTGTACTCGCTTCCTTTGTCGAAACGGAGATACTTGGGTTATCTCCCCTCAATCAGGATTTGATCGAGTCCCGAGATTATAGCCTTATGCTGTTTATTGGGAAGGGGGATAACCCACAGAAATCGCGAGAAAACGTCTATGACGAAGAGAAGAAATTGCACGCCATCGTTGTACTCGGATACGTTGGACACGTCGGCTAGATCTGTATCCCAAAGATCGTCTAATCCCGCAGTGACGATCCTGCTTCTCTTAAAGGTATAACGAACTGGCTTTTGTAAACTATAAGCGTCCTGGTCGCTCAACCACTGCGTTAGCTCTTTACGCGCTACGTTATATCCATCGGCCTTTAATAAGGTGTGTAATTTAGAAGGTCCGGTAAAGCTGATAAGGTTTTTCGGGTCGAAATAGGTTCGCGACAAGTACGTTTTCCACCCGTTTCCATTCATATCAATGACATCGAATGATGGAAACGGTGATTCACACCTCTTTTAAATAAAATAACAAAACAAGCAGTGTGTGGTTTACTCAACCTTTATTAATATTGATAGGACAATGCGAGCGGGGTTAACAATGCAAGTTCAGCGAATTGTTTAAACAATGTGAAAAATACCGCGTGACAAAGTTGTATACATAGCAATCGTTGTGACAATGGTTTTGATCGAAATCCGTAACGATACTGGACAGGGATATACCCCGTATTAGTTGAAGTAGGACGTATATACAGTAGTGACCGCAAGTAAAAGAGTTTTCTCCTTGAAGCTGTCTAGCGCTGTAATAACGGAATTTACTATTGTTTTCGAGAAATTTTACAAACTGGTTCGAATAGTATTCCGGGGGATGCCCTAGGGAATAGAAAAATGTTCCTCGCTGGTCGCGGAAATAAAACACTACCCAGTGTTCTCCGGGAAGACTCGCCACGTCGGTATTCACGATAAAAGCCGCTGGTGTTCGTAGCACGTGGATTGGAACTTTGTCAGCCGGGTACACACCGCGTACGCATGCGTCCAGCGTACGGTCGCTGTGAATGATGCAAAGAAGTTCGTCCGTATTCATGGTGTGATGGAGATGATGTTGCGAGACTTATCCACCTCGAACAGCGCTGGGAATTCGGCGTAGGCGATACAGCTCACATTTTCCGGTAATGGTTCCTCGAAGGTCGCTTCGAGGCGTACGTTGCCCAGTCTTAAGAGCTGACGGTGGTCTTCTGCGGCGTAGGTGGGGTCGAGGTTGAAGGCGTAGAGGGTAGAGCCGTTATGATAATCAAACCAGGTTATAGAATTACCGAAGTTATCTCCGGTACGTCCTATGCTGTCGAACAAGCTCAGGTAGGCCGATGTGAATGAACTCTTCGGGAGCGTGTTATACCGCGTTCTCAGAAAGTGACCCGAAGTCGTTACGCCGTCAATATTCACCGAGAGATTGGCCAGTTTGAAGTGTTGAAAGTTTAGGGGGTTCTTTTTATAATCCCCGGCCACGGCTTTGGACGATACGAATCCGATCACCAGTCTGCTGGGATAGACGGATAAAAACATATTATCCCAGCGGAAGAGGGTCTGTCCCGCGGCTAAGGAAGCCATTTTGGTCTCCGTCCTCACGTACGGATATTTGGCGGATGTATTTTCCAAGATCTTGGCATGTCCCAATATCACGCCGGGGTTTACGCGAACTTTGTGAACTTTCAGGCTGATGTCTTGTATCATCAGTTTATACGCCGGATTTCCCTCGCCCGACATCACGCTGAACTGCGGTGTAGAGCGATACATTTTGATGTATACATTGTTGAGCAAGTACCGCTGCTGTTTGAAAACATCTTGCATGACGTTTCCTTCCATTTCGAATACATTACTCTCCGCGGTGAATCTGCTCCTCTCTGTAAGCCCGACATTTCCTCCTGTTGCGGGATCCGTGGAATTCAGATCAATACCTTGATCGGCTGCATATAGTTGAGGGAATAGCTGAGTTGTTTTAGCGTCTTCGCCGAAATTCATTAGCGTTTGAATGTACGCTTTATACGGGTAACTGTTGTCCATGACCGTCATAAGCTTACCCTGCATGGAGACGTCTATCTGCGACCACATAGTTTGGAGGAGTAAATTGATAGGGCCGCATTTTTCGTCCTTGTTCAAAGAGGTACCGTCTCTGTGGGTTATTTTAGCTTTAACGTAGAGTCTGCAGGATTTCATGTCGACGTAATCCGAGCCTTGACCGGATATCAGGAATTCAACGGGTTCATCGTCCGAGATTTGAGACGACGGTCGAACCTCGATAACATAGCGACTTTCAACCGCTGTTTGCGTAGGGGGTAATGAGAACAACGATAATTCGCTAGGTTGACTTTCGGTGAACCCTTTGTCGGTGAGGAGTGCCATGTTATAACTCGAAGAGATACGATCTTTTGGTCCGCGCTCTCCGTTTATCCGTGGGTGAACTGGCGGTAGGAAGGGAACGCTTCCTATTTATGGGTTCCTGTTGACGCGCTCTCGAGACTTCGGACTTGGCTTGTTCGACCACTTGTTGAGAGGGGGCCGTAAGCTGAATAGCCGGCGTCTTGACTTTCTTCCCGCTGACGTTTTTCGAATGGGGGTCGATGGGAATAATGCAGGCTTCACCCGTTTTACCGCCTAGTCCTCCACCCTTCTGCTTCTTATAATACGTCGAGGGGTTATGGACAGACTTTGCCTCGTTCCGATAAAATCTGATCCATTTATTCACATCGGGGATGTACAACGGTCTCCCGGTCATAGCTGTTTTACGTGAAGCGTTACGATGACGGATTCTGTGAGGAATGTAACCGGTTCGCCTTGTGCGTCGGTTATATCGATTTCTAGATAACGTACGTCGCTTGAAATAATGGGCAGGTAATACGGCGTGAGGTATATCCTGGATATCGGTTTTTTCTGGAGTCCAGAGGCTTCGACGTAGCGTAGTAGAGGTACTTTCGTCTCGCCTACGAAGGAATCTCCGCATATATTACAACACAGGCGTAGAAGTGATCGTGATTTAACCTGCGGTTGTCTTTGGATAAATATTTCTGCTAAGGCTACGACCCAAGACTCTTCGAAATGGATGCTTTTATTTAAACTGACGCGAAATTTGTATGGTCGATTCTCGGGGAAAAGCGTCTTGGAGTCCTCGCTGTTTACGACGATGTACTTATCCATTCGACTGATTCGCAGTCAACTGTCTCCTTAGACGTTGGGATAGCGTTATATAGTAATCCCAGATGTTAACTTTCAACGTATCGGAAACATTCTGACTCACCGAATATGTATAGATATGTGGCGCCCCCTATTTACTATGCCGTCGTCTAACATGCTATGGGTGATCGATTTGTAGGCGTGTAAAGAGGTAACGGCATTCATCATTCGATTCCAATCCATTATTAAGTTTTCTTTTCTAGCAGGTTATGAATAGCTGTATCGATGAGACGGGTTCGAGCTTTGAGTAATGTCCACTGCATGTAGTTCAAGACCACGCCCTTTATAGTGGCTTTGCCGTTGATAAAATAACGCAGATCAACCCTCAATAACTTGGTGTAGATACAAACAGTAGCCCGGAGGTGTTCGTAGATAATAACTTGCTGCATCGGTGTACATAGCGTTGTGTTGGGAATGCTAGTTATATCCCCCGATGGTATTTCGAACACACGCGGCCTATCTTCGCCTGTGTGGTACACGCATGAAGGACAGGGTGTTCGTTTCGTGGTTAATACGATGAGTGGTATAAGTAGGAGCGATATAGCCCCTATAGAAAGAACTTTAAGTATGCCTAGCTTTCTCTGGTATTGATCCATACCGCTCGATGTCTGACTTGAGATTAAACGGAAAAATACACGGTTCGCATATTTATAATACGGTTTGAAAAATAATATATTTTCAATATACACTCGCGACAAGAGAGCAATCACACGTGTTCTAGGATATGGGGCTTTAAACTCTGTTAACCCGCGCATTAGACGCCATGCCTGACCTCATCTCCGTATCTCGCCGTTTAATGACGAGAACGCTAAGTTACATATAACTAAATAACATCGACAACAAACCCAAGTAGTTTATCAAGTATGTATTGTTATCAATCAAAACATAGTTGGTTGGAGAACGAGCAAATCTATACGCTTAGTTTTTGCTTGCGTTTTTCATACCGTTTAGTAAGTCTCTTTTCCATTGGTCGGTTTTCATTTCCGCCTCTCTCCAGTCTTCGCACTGGTATTTCATCAGGTACGCGGGGTGCACATTCATTTCCGTTTGCCTTTCGATGAGGGATTCAAAGTTCTTCATGACCGCATTTTCGTCAATACGTTCTAGAGCATCGTTAAAGTATAAGTCCGCCATCTCATCGGGGTCGTTCATCATACATTCGTGATGACCCTGGCTGGGGTCGTCGATCTCACATCCGGGGCAGCGTTCTCTCCTTATTCCGCCGATGGTAGGGGCTAGTTCTTCGATATACGCTTTCTTAATGGCGTGTTCGAGGAATTGCGTCCTTCTGCAAACCGTAGGAGTCGGTGGAGGCGATGACATGTCGTCGTCGAATGCTGCCGATGCGCAAGCCTGAATGGCGGTTATCATCTCCTTCAGCGCAGCGTCTATCTCTCCGGCTTTCTTTTTTAACTCCGACCATAAGACCCCGTCCACTGCGATTCCGTTAGTCGTAGGAAATATCTTCCTCGCGTTGGTGGTAGATTTATCCCAGTTTCTGAGGTGCACGAATGGTTTTCCCTTGAATACATTATGACTGATATATACATCTTTGTCCAAGCGGATGGCATGGGGTGTGTCCACACCTCGTTCGAGAAAGGAATCGATGGTCCCCATGTAAAATGTTACGTTGTCCCATGCTTTCGTGTTTAGTGTGATGAACCTCGGCTGAGACGCGTTGGGTACATGACCGTGATCGACAATACGTATAAAGGCAGCCCCCTTCTGTTCAAAGACTTCTGCGCAAACTTTGTATGCCAGGGAGATCATCGTGTATCGACTGATAGATGTGTGTACTACGAAAGGCGAGTGGTGAATGTGCTCGAAAAGCTCGTCCTTTTATCCTAAACCATTCCGTGCCCCTCGTTCGACCCGAGAGCGCTTATATATAGGTTCGGGGGAGAAGGTCGCATGATGTCATCGGGTATAAATAACCGGATATGTATAGATATGTGGTAAAATTAGGTGGATGACAAGGGCGCTTATATATATAGGTTCGGGGGCAGAACGTGGCATGATGTCATCGCGTATAAATAACCGTATACGTATAGATATGTAGTAAAATTAGGTACTCTCACCGACTCCGAGTCAACCGAAATAGCTTCGCGCTCTCTACGTCCCCGCGCACCTGCTCGCACTTATAACCCTCCACCAAAATAGCTTCGAACTCTCCGTACACCTGCTCGTATTTATAACCCTCCGACCTATTTAAATGATGTCATGCGTCCAGCGTCCTTGTTTCTCAAGTCTCTTATTCCTTTCTACTATCGTGCTTCGTTTGAATACTGACCGTGCTGAACCGCTGATTTGATAGAGATGAATTTGGGGTTCAACCAAGATTTAATGTAGTTTCCCAATATGAGTAATTGCAAATCGCTTATTCAAATGAATAAATAACGTTATTTCATAATTGTGATGTCGTATTATCATACTGTCACTTATTGGTTGAATAAAAAGGCTAGTATTATGATCATGAATATATTCGTTCTGGCATGATCATACCATCTTAATTTACATTAATAGGTATGACGGGCGAAGAATGATCAATCACGTGCACTAACACTATTTGCTCTCAAAATTAACCACTTACCAGATATTGCACCCAAACACAACCTCCACCAGATATCCTCTCCTCCGCCCTCCGCGATACACCATTCCACCCGCATACCCCCCGCCCCCAGCAGCCAACCTCACCACAACCTCGCTTTGGGATGCAAATTATTTAATATTTCTTAAACACAGCGGCAAAAAAACAACAACAACACACACAGATAAATGCAAATTAACGTTTAGGAGGTAGGATATCAATTCACATATATTATTCTTTACACTCGAAGTTCATTTAAAAATTACCTTGCTTGCAACAACACAGCCG
The DNA here is from genome assembly GCA_036873755.1 of Hanleya hanleyi. Lineage (NCBI taxonomy): Eukaryota > Metazoa > Mollusca > Polyplacophora > Lepidopleurida > Hanleyidae > Hanleya > Hanleya hanleyi. The sequence goes on from JAVTVY010031068.1 coordinate 6,153, forward strand.
GATAGTGGAAGATGACCGACTGGCAGAGATTTTGGTGCCTGGTGACATGTAGGCCTTACCACATCAGACCTGATCAGATAGTTTAATTGTTTTCATCGTACTGTCTTGTTATGTTTGAATAAACACCGTGATTTCATCGTACCATAGTATCATCGTACCATCGTAGCATCGTGCCATCGTACCGTCGTACCATCGTTCCGTCGTACCATCGTACCATCGTGTTATCGTACCATCGTACCATCATGTCATCGTAACAATATATCATCGTTCCATCGTGCCATTGTACCATCGTGCCATCGTACCATCGTATCATCGGGCCATCGTGCCATCGTACCATCGTGCCATCGTACCATCGTGTCATCGTACCATCGTATCATCGTGCTTCATTTGAATACTGACTGTGCAGGACCGTTGATTCGACAGAGATGAATTTGGGGTTAAGCCAATATTTAATATAGTTTCCCAATAAGAGTAATTGCAAATCGCTTATTCAAATGAATAAATAACGTTATTTCATAAATGTGATGTCGTATTATCATACTGTCACTTATTGATTGAATAAAAAGACTAGTTTTATTGTCATGCATATATCCGTCCGTCCATGATCATGCCATCATAGTTTACATTAATTGGTCTGAAGGATGAAGGAAGATCAATCACGTGCACCAACACTGTTTGTCACTTACCAGATATTACGCCAAAACACCCCCTCCAACAGATATCCCCTCATCCTAGTTATACCATTCCACCCCTAACCCACCCCCCCCACCCCCAACCCCCATCGTACCACGATGGCTAGTACCATCGTGCCATCGTATCATTGTACCATCGTGCCATCGTATCATCGTACCATCGTGCCATCGTACCATCCTATCATCGTAACATCGTACCATCCTATCATCGCCTTCCTGTACACATGAGCACAGAAATTTCACACAATCTTCCGGTTTTCATTTCCACAACAATTGAGGTATGTTGGTGAACAGTAGTATTATGGTAATGTATTCCTCTGCGGTATTCATCCGCGGTGATGCGGTCATGCCCGGAGGTGATGCGGTCACCTCTGTATCCTGGGATAAGCCTCCGCGGCGGTAGTCCCCTTCCATGTAAATTTCCAGTCACATCAATGTTAATGCCGCTTCCCCTGAGTCCCGGAAATGTCCGGAGGGCAAATAACCTTCGCGGTCACGGGTATAGCTTCTAGGTTGTGATCCCCATGCATAGCCATACAGCGAGACAGTCGATCCCGCATTGCTCGCTCCAAATGCGGGCATGTTATCCACTACACCACCAGTCAGACCATACCAGACAAGGTTGAAAAATACCCTAATGTACCTACTTGGGTGAAATATTCAATAAACATAGCCTATATGTGCTGTATCATGTTTTTGAATACGAGTCTATCATCAGTGCCATCCCAGATTCGAGCGTTTCGTGTCCAGTGTCTCTGCGCAATTTCAAAACAAATTGCTTTGAGAATTTCCCTTTTTAACATCGAACGTGCTGCCATCTTGACGCAAGGAAGACAACTCTGACTGGTCGAAAACTCTGTTGGTCCAATTCCTGGTTATCTCCCCTGATTCGAACATTTCTGAATAAGTACGAATTTCCCTCTAGATACTTCAATGTTAAAATCTCCAACCGTGTTCGATGAAGTTACGTCTTGGGCCAAAGTTCCCACCACTTGATTAATAGGACTTCAAATAATCCCATTCAGTTCACTGACATCTCCGGAAAAGGATGTTTGGGGTAAAAATACTGGGGTAGTCATTTTTTTCTTGTGAATTTTACTATGGGATGTGCGTACTTGATTCGCAATGCGACCTGAAGCTAAAAACCTCTCAGGCCTCGGGAGGGGGGGGGGGGGCGAAATTTCTGTATTATTTCCGGAACGACAAACAATTGAGAGTTGACACTCCGAGACTATTTTAGTTTCTCATAATGGGGTCATTTTGAGGCTATTTACATAATACCCCGAGTAGAGGATTATGGAAAAATTCAAGATGGCGGCCACGTGGGTAAAAGAAAAGTTATGCTTTTGTCATCGAAAAGTGGACAAAACTATTATATTTCGCATCAGATTAATATTTCCTAATCATGCAGTTCTTAAGAAAATATTACATAAATAAAAAAATTGAAACTAAAAACGAACCGAAAATGCCCTTTTGAAAATGAATTCGCTGTGACGTCATCAAAGCGGCCGTCTTGATTTTTTTTCTTTTTTTTCACATTGTCTGGTAGAATTTGACCCTTAAGGGGTAAAACAAATAATTAGGAGCAGCCGACCCCCCCGGTCTGGATAGGTCCAAATATTTGGTTAAATTTCATAAAATATGCGAATTTTAAAGTGAACGTAAAGGCTGAGGCAACATGCACTCTGTGGGAAAGAACTACAATGAAAGTATCAAACAGCAGCAACAAATATTTTTGGGGATTTTTTTGCACCGAGTAGGAACGAAATTATCTCTGTTGTATTATTGTTCCCCGGCAGCAGCCATGTTGGCTATCTCACCTCAGAGCAGTGACGTCGTATCACCTTGGGAGCTCTCTACTTCGTGGAGTTAGAAAGCGCAGTAAGCATGTAAACATGTTATCGAAGACCCAGATTTCGACACTTCGTATAATATGCCTATCTCGCAGTGTCTGTCCCGCCAAATGGTAATAAAAATTATTTTTACCTCACTTAAAAGTTCAGAACTTCCACACTCTGACGTTTCTGAATCGATGTTATTGATCTCGGTGTCTTTTATCTATGATGCGACAATTCTGTTGGCATTGCATCTTCTTTAATTTCCTTCGCCTCCTGGCTCTCCTGCTGGGCGTCAACATCAGCCTTCCATAGAGGTCAGGTTGGAAACATTCGGCTTTAAAATAGACCGAAAACAGCACAGATTTCTCGGTTGGAGTACAGTCTAGTCTGCCGATGTTGTGCAGCCAGAGTTTAAGAAGATCCGGCTTCCCTAACGGGAATCTGTGTAATGATAACTTATCCGACTGTAGCGGTAGCAGAGGAGAACCCGAGACGGATGTATTTTGCTTGCCATCACTGCGCCCTGACAAGTTTCAGCTCGGTAAACACTTGCTGGAGACACGCAACACAGTCAAAACACGCTTGAAACAACCGAGCCCTCCACCTCCGCCATTACAATTCGTGTTACAGCAAAGCCACAACAAAGTGATACTACGTCACAGGAAAATATCACGTGCTACAAGGAAGCGTTTTCATTGGCGCAAGGCTACTCAATAGACGAACATGGCCGACCCCAGTCGATTGTTGCACCAGTCAATTATTCCGGTGTTTGGAATTATTTTTTCGGAAGAGAAAAAATCACAACAAATATTTGTTGCTGCCAACTGATACTTTTAATATAGTTCTTCCACATAGCGTGTATGTTGTCACAGCCTTTACGTTCACTTTAAACAATGTCACAAAACAGTATTGCAAAAGCTTAAAAGATTGGACGATTCCACCAAGAGCCTCTAATCAAAGTTTCTCAAATTTGGCGATACATCGATCTCTCATGCTGATATCAGAATTCGCCTGTAGCGTGCAAGATTGATGGCGTTACGTTTCGTAACGTGTGCCTAATTCCACTTAACCTGGGGCTAGGGGACGTATGAACTCCTGTACTTCAAGATCATCATAGTGTAAATATAAAGTCATAATCAAAGCCTGAGTGCGATACATCATTCTCTGGATATAACGACTTTACAACAAAAGTCATATGGATTAAAAATACTGATCAGCGACACGGATTCGATATTATTGAAACATAATGATGTTTTGCTTGCTACAGTGAACACTGTTGACCACTTCTCACTTGCAGGAAGCTAGCCAATGTTTATGTTTTTTACTTTCTTTGAATGCTGTTATATTGAAAAGGTATTTGGGTTATGGACGCGAAAATACTTTAATGAACGACGGCTGCATATAAAATGACGGACTACAGCTACATGTAGATACTTGTATTTTGTTCAACGAGCTGTCTCTCTTCCCGATGTGAGCCCGACTCTAACGAGGCGCGGACGACACAACTATAATTACTTGTCTCGCCACATCCGGATATACTTCCACTTTTGAAGTAAAATGATTTGATCATTCAGGCTTTGTGCAAGTCTACTGTGGTTATTAGGAACTCTTAGGGCTCGCCATGTCATTATTTGACGTCACTGTGGATGCCGTGTGTTTTTGTCAGTTTCTTCTTCCGTTTTTTTTTTTATCTTTTTCTTCGGTGCCCCACTTTTCTTGTTAATCTGATAAAACTTTGAAACCTTTGTCCTGGCTGAGCTGATCAGTGTCCAGGATAATAGGAACTGTGAACACTCTCGTGTTCTGGCACATGTAGACACCATCATGATATGACTGCAAGAAAGTTGAATACGACGTTAAACCCTACTACTCATTCACTCACTCGCCCTTGTCAATCAATTTTAAATGTGTTGTGTATACACAGCCGTTCTCATGGCACGTACCTTTTTCTCAGTACTGTTTTCTGACAAACTGAACATCACCGGTACTGGCCAGTTAGTGTATATAATCAGTTACTGCAAAGTTACTGCACAATTATAATCTGTCGGTACTGGTCAGTTAATGAGCATTCCGCTACTGCATGGTAACTGAATGATAACTGAAGAACACTGTGCAATACCCGTTTGGAACCCGTACGGAAAGCATCTGATTAGTACTGCGTATTTCGCTACTGCATGATAACTGAAGAGTAGGGGAAATTGGGGTACAGTGGGACATGAGGCACAGTGGGACAAGCCATCTAGCTCCTTTGTTAACTACAGGAAGCACATTACAATATTATCAGCAGAAAGCTACCACCCCCATACAACTTATATAATGATTACAGATAAAAACTATCATTGGGGAAAGATCAGGGTAAAAGAAATGTTTTTGAGCAAGCAGTCCAAGTAAATTTTTAGGACTGGAGATGATATTTTGTTATACCAAGTTTTCAGCAGTACTTCATTGCAGTTTTGCTACCACTGAGAGATGATGGACAAAGATACAGTTTAAATTATATCGATTTATTATCTCAGATGTATGTATTAGGGTTTGTTTTGTTTTTTTTTATAAAACGGAAAATATCATGCACCCGAGGCGGACTGAGACAGTTTTGCCGGGGCACATTGGGACAATAGTAATCAAATGGTGAAATTTACTTTCATCCTAAAATACTATCAAAGTGCATTATTTTGTTTCTTATATAGTAGTAATTGCTAATGGCATCAGATTTGATGAGTTTTACTGACACTTTCAAAGTCAAATACTTTCGTTGGAATGAGAGTCACACAAAATATGTTTTTCTTCAAATTTGGCCCTTGAGAAATATAACAACTAACCTAACCATCGCTGTTGAATCTTCTAATCTCCTATAAAACATATTAGTATTTTCTTGATATAAAATGTATTTTGATTATTGTCCCATCGCACCCCAGTAGGTGCCCATGTGTACCCCATAGTGGGGCGAACTGGGACACATTTTTTGGCGTATTTAAAAACTAATTCTGGAGAACAGGGTGTTCTGAATTTCTTGTATTACTATGTCATACTAAATATCAGATATAATGAGAGTACAGAAGGCTACACTACAAGGCAATAATAACGGAGATTTTTGCAGAAAGGTGAAAAATGTCTCAGTGTACCCCAATCTGTGCAATATCTGTATGGAATTCGTACGGAAGGCATCTGATTAGCCCTTTTCATTAATTAACTGATACTAAGGTGAAGCACATCAGTATTGTACAGTTGTCAACTGATGATCACTATGTGGTGTTCCTTTTTTGCGGTAGAGTTGATTTTTTTTTAATCTGAAGAGTACGGGCCAGGCCAGGCCAGGCATTTCTTTCGTTCTAGAAGAAGATACCTATTGTTTCTCAGCTCTGTCCGACATTGGAAACTGATTCTATTTCTACAATTTCCCTTACGTGCAAAACTTCCTTCTGTCTAATCTTGTCCATCGAATAACTTTTGAATGCCTTTGTCAATCAACTTTGTTTTTCTTGTGATTCTTTCTCCTATTCAGGAGAAATCACCTTTCTTTTCTGTTTTTTTTACGCAATTTTTATTTACCCGCGGAATCAGATATAAGGTAGTTCAGACGCTCACGATTGGCCCAGATTTGATGGAATATGAACTCAATAAATACATAACCAACACATCTTCATAATGGTATTTAGTTCACTGGAATTCCGTCACGCCGTATTCGAATGTCACGTGATAAAATACAAGGATTTTATTTCCCATTTTTTCCCTCTTCATGCATTCCTGAGTGATAGGATTAGTGTCGTAGCTAGGCCTCAAACAAATAGAGTTCAACTTTGGGAATATCTCTGGTATTTATTAAGTAATTCTGTAAAGGATTAAAAGGAAGATAAACCTGAAACAAACAATATATTTCGCG